>CM077504.1:33443227-33621558 GCA_039654745.1 Houttuynia cordata
GACAGAGTAGAATATGCAACGAAAGGCAAGCGCTAGCTGGGAAATGGGGCCTGGCTATGAATCTATGATCAGCATTCAGCTTATCACGGACTCGTTGCTCTTTTGTGGGACTTGTGGGAGTCGACGATGGAAACTTTCGGCATGCAGCTTACCCAACGTGATCTGTTTATCTACTATGTCAGAACTCAGAATGACACAAGTAGTCAGAATGTTAGAAGTGCCGGATCCACTAGTCACAGACATCACTAGATCACGAGATGGGACCACACAGCTGCTTTGAGGTTAGGAATTTTCATTTGGCATTATTGAACTATAGTTATCGTATCTGTGAAGCTGTAACGGACCGCGCTTTCACTTGGAAGGGCAACAAATGGAATGACAAAACCAGCCAATCTGATGTGTTTGTTTAGCCTGGATCTACAGTGATTATGTACCGATGCAAGGATTTGTTCAGTACATTTCCTGAACAAATGCTCCTTTATTCGGCACATAAAAGGTATCGTCAACAAGATTACAGCTCCGCAGTCAATGTATAGATATGATTATTGGTGGGTGGATATGGTGATCGGTCATTGGCAGATGCAAATTCAATCGCTTATTGAATGCAACAAAGGTGAATTACTAGAGGGCCCACTTGAGAAACTTGAATTGGAATAGATTGGTTGGTAGTGGGTCCTTGCCGATGCATGGCTAACCACACACTGCAAAATATTTTCTTTCTTTCTTTCTTTCTTTTGATTTCCTGTGTGCAATATATATCATGTTCAGCCGAATTAAGGGGCCGTGGAGGTGTTTCAGCTGGTTAGTGAAAAATCCTAAAAATCCACCTGGGATGGTGGATTTTTTGCAATGGATGTTTGGAATTTTTCACGATCCGAACAGCCCCTAAGTCGAGCTGGTTTCCCACTTTTCGTCCAACCAATTAACCCGACCATTTTGCTAACCAAAAGAAAAGCCCAAGAAGCAAACTATAAAAAAAGCAAAAAAAAAAAAAGATTAAATAAAAAAAGGGCAGTGATAACCCTACAACAGATTCCTACACATTTCCATACATAGCTGATGTGCATGGAAATGAGTGGGTCACATCAGTTCACCCACTCATTTTCCTACACATCAGCTGTGTAGGGAAAATGAAAATGTGTAGGAATCTGCTGTACAAATATGGTTTTTCATAAAAAAAAACTATCAACAACATAGTGATCTAAGTAATCAAGAAATGAAAACGAGGTGAATGTGGGGACCTCACATTATCCTGTATGTCTCTTTTGTTTTCTTAATGGCATTTATCCCATTTGCGTCTGGAACCATCATTTTAGTTACAGAATTATAGGTGCTTGAGCTGTTTGGAACCATGAACACGGTACATCTGCATTGCATCATCTCTTCCTTAACCATTTCAAGCTTTTCTCGTTTCTTAAGCACCACGGCGACTTCATCTCCGTGGCTCGCCAATCATGCATGAAACGATACTGATATGCAACAAGTGCCGATAGTTCAATGTTCAGATTCAGCCATACAAAAACTTAGACAGACTCGTTGCCAGTATGGAGTGTACTGAGTCATATATACATTTGTTTTCAAGTGTCCAGTTAATTGACAGCTTAGATGGAATCATGGAAGGAAAGGAGTGGGGCAACTGATGCCAGATTATTAGGATTTGTCTCTCTCAATCATGCACGCATGTTGGCTATGCACACTTATCTGGAGCTGTCTGAGAGTGTGTGGAGTATAAGCTTGAGCTCTGCTTGTAGGATAACACCGCCAACTAAGCTATAAATTTCTCCCTATCCTCAAGGCTTTTTTGTCCACCTCATATATTTAGCTCTCCTTGATTGCTCCCTCATATTTTTCGGTTCTACTACACGTTCATCTCTCATGCATGCACGTACACTGCAGGGAGCTAAACTACGTCGCAAGGTATTATTATCTAGCATCCTATTTTGATGCTTCGTTAATATTGCATTTTAGAGTTTGTTGCTTGTACGCCTTGTAAGCCCTTTTTAACATAAAGAAAACTTCCGTAGGGTTTCGTCATTTATCTGATACCTGATCTGACGCCCATCAATTTTATCCGCAACAACTGAAGATAGCTAGTTGATGACATGGCGTCTAAGGTTGGACTGAATGTCACGACATTAAAGAAAGGGTCCACACATTCATTTATACTACGTTCCAACCTGGAACCGGATATGCTGGTGAAGCATCCGGTGAAGTTTCACTGAATCGATGGCGCACACACTTTCCGTGTGCGCTCGGCCAAAAGACGCGTCTTTGGCCGAGTGCAAATTGTATCTGTGTGCACCGTCGATTCCGTACGATCGACGACCGATGAAACTTCACCAGCACCAGCAGATCCGGACTCGTTCCAACCTGGCGGACTTGAAGCATAGTACAATGCATAATTTATTCACGTTAGGTATATGAAACGCTGGAGATTGGCCTGATTGAGATCAATTCAGCAGGAAGTCCACTTCTCTTAGCCCATATTCCAGTCTGCCCTTTCGAAGTCGTAAGTGATAATCCTATGACCATGACAAGTATGTAGCTTTCAATAGATTATTTATTCATTAGTCCAAGGTATAGAAGAGGTCGATTTCATTCCTAAGATAAGCATATGAATTGAAGTATGCCGCATGGGAAGAGACGTAGACACACAGCACACTCCACGAAACAGAACTGTTTCAGTCTGTTTTGGCTATGTATGTAGAGATCCAAATCGTATGTGCAATGCAATCGGCCAACCAGCTCACTGAATGCATAATGTTATAGCAACGATAAACTTGCAATGTTCAGGGGTGGAAGCCGTTAATCACATGGGGCCCGCAAGGATCTAACGGTGAGCTCCCACCCCTGAGAATGTACTAAACACCCGGTTCCAGGGACGGGTTTTATCATTGTTGATATTGCAACGAGCCCGTAAAGAAGAATATGGGCTTTCCCAATATATTGCTTTCTTTAAATATTCCAATATGGGGAATGTGCAATAGTGGGAAAGGGCCAATTTGCCATCTCATGTGGTGATTGGGCCCAAGACTCGGACCCAATTACTTCCACTGGGCCTTAATAGCTGAAGTCACCTTTTCAATTAATTTTTTTTTGGATAAAACGGGCTTGTGATGACTAATGACAATCAATAATTTGAACCCAGGAATTGATTTTAGATGTTACGACACATAAGACAGTTTTTGGTTTCAAAGAAAATTCTTTGGGAAACAGGTGCCATTGGCCCATTGCCGATGTAGTGGGAGGACATCTGATTCTGATATGAGCAATCGTCTTACATTATAATTAGGACCTCTACGACTCACCATTGCTTTGGCTGTTGCTGCTTTATTTCGATTTTTTACTGATATAATCTGTGCTGCTTTAATGTATATGATCGATTGATGCATATTATTGCAGAAACGATTCTTTTAACCTTGAAATCGTCTCTTTTTTTTTCTGACGAGATGTGGAACTGGTGTCATAAAGGAGCAGAATGGTTAGAAGTTAGAGCCTGTTTCTCGCGTTCTCACTAACTGATGAATTTTTATAGGATGAATTCTTACTTATTTCTCACCGAAGCATGAATGTGAAAACTTCTTCCAATCCCTAAAAATCCCTGAGCTATACTTTTAATAGCAGGAAATGCTTTCCCACTCTCTTCTCACATTTCACTAACAACCCCCCCCCCCCCAAGGTATGTTGCTATCGCATATTGTGCGATTATGTAAGCAAGTTAAGTTCCTTACGTTCAGTTTTGCTTGCATTTGTTTTGTTGGTAAAAATGTGTACTGAATATTGCATACTATATTTTTTTTGCTTGTTGAATATTGCGTACTACATGTTTGATAGAATGCTCTTTTTTTTCTTGTATAATAAGTTTAACATGACTATTACTTTTTGTAATAGTTTGAACAAGATGAGGTGCATTCCTTGTCATCAAACACTCTTTCTTTCTAAGGATACCTTGCTCGACATGCCTCCCTTAAAGGTAATTCATTGTTATATTAGATTTGCCTTACAAGGTGTTTGAATAAACATGTATCTTGTGGTTTGACTTTTGGAATAGATTAAAGAGATTGTAGTCCCTTCGTCCTCATTGAATGCCATTTCCGAAGATGTTCCATCTGCAGTTCAAACATCAGAGGTATAACCTCAATTGCAGATGATGTGGTTGGAAATTGCATGTATTTGATATAATTCATAATAATGACATCTCAAATTGCTTTGAATACCTTGAAGAAAATGAACTTTCTTTAAAGTCAGCAGTTTTGCTCCCCACGGACATTTCCTTTGCCCTTCAAACCTCAAAGGTATAACCTTATTTCAAAAGATCTGTTGACACATGGATACCTTTTGTTACCTATTTAAACTGTAAATGTGTATTTTTGCTTCATTTTTTTCATAAATGCAGGTATTTGGTACTCCTAATGAATGATTGGATTGGGTGAGGGATACATGCTTCAAACAGGGAATGGTTATTGTGATACTAAGATATGATGGCCCGAAATCTCGCCCAACACTGCGTCTTCTTCTTGGTTGTGAAAGATCTCTTAAATATATTCCAAGGAAACGTTCAATAATGAAATCTTCAATGAGGAAATGTAATTGCCCATTCGGGTTGAAAGGGACTCAAGTTACCATAAGTGGTCTAGTCGGCTGGAAATTGGAAGTTTTATGTAGCTGGCATAACCATAAGAAATTTGAATTTGGTGAGGGTCATTCAATGGTGACAAGATTGAAGCCAGAAGAGAAATTGGTTGTTCAAGAAATTTCAGTTGTGGGTGTGAAACCAAGTGCTATTTTGTGGACTATACTGGAAAGAGATCCAAATAATTGTTCTACCTTGCTCAGTGTTTACAGTGCTAGGAAGAGGATAAGGTTATGAGTTCGTGAAGGTCGAACTGAAATGCAAGAGTTGATGAAATGTCTTGAAGAATCTGAATATGTCACTTATTCTAGGAGAGATGAGAAAATACAAATGGTGGCTGACTTGTTTTTTGCACATTCGAACTCCATGCATTTGGAAAATCTATCCTGGAGATGTTTGTGATTGATTGCACGTACAAGACAAACAGATTTTATCTGCCAATGTTTTGTATCATTGGAATTACATCAACAAACCAAAATTTCTTTACTTGCTTCTCATTTTTGTCGTCTGAAAAGGAGAGCAGCTTCATATGGGCATTTGAGAAGTTTAAATCGTTGCTAAACCCAAATGAATTGCCACAGCATTTTGTTTCAGATGGAGATGAGTCATTAATTACTGTGTTGAAGAAAATGTTCCTGCAAGCAAAGAATATGCTTTGCATATGACATATTGGAAAACACATATTCACCAAATGTCAAAAGCAATTTGGGGATAGTAAAGTCACATGGGATGCTTTTTTGGATAGTTGGAAGGCTTTGGTTTAGTCCGAGAATGTTGATCAATTTGAAGCATTATGGTAGAAGTTCAAATATGACTACAAGGCCTACATCAAAATATTGAAATATTTGGATGAAACATGGCTGACTCTAAAGAAATCTTGGAATGGAATCTGATATATTATCACATCATATCAATTACAGAGTGCAATCTGTCTATTTATAGATAGATGCAGAAGAAGTTACAAGGAGTTACAATAAGTTATTCATTGAGTACACGTTCTACAGAAGAGGATTTAAAGAAAGTTAGTATTCAATGGCTAGGATTGCTTGATATTTAACGGCTGAGATATGACTGGTTTACACCCCCCCGGCAAACTAACGGGGAGCTGGTAAACTCTTGGTGAAGATGTCTGCAATCTGAGCAGCAGTATTATCATAATGCGGTTTGAGAAACTTTTGTTGAAGTTGTTCTCGAACAAAGTGGCGATCCAACTCTATGTGTTTAGACCTTGAATGGAAAACTGGATTGTTTGCAAGATATTTGTGCTTAGATTATCACAATAGAGAGTTGGCGGCTGAGACGATGACATCCGAAGTTCTCAAAGTAGATAATCCAACCATATAATTTTGCAGCCGTTGTTGCAATGACGCGGTATTCAGCTTCTGTACTTGACCTGGAGATTGTGGGTTGCTTCTGCCATGAAATGAGATTACGCCAAAAAATATGCATGAACCTGTTGTTGACTTTCGATCCTCTTGGTTGCTGATAAGGATAACAAGCTGAACCAAAAATTCTTAAGTGGCCATAATCTGGACATTGATTAAAAAGTTTTTCATTAGGAGAAATATTTTGAAGACTTCGGGAGGGCAACCTGTTTATGATATACATAGCAGTGAGAAAACAATATGGCCATAGTTTTTGGGGAACACTAGCTTGATGTAGCATAGATAAACCAAGTTCTACTATGTGGCGGTGTTTTCGCTCAGGGAGTCCATTTTGTCCAGGCGTACATAGGCAAGAAAAATGATATTTAATTCCATGATTGCCCAGATAAGTGGAAAAGGGAATGCTTGTGTACTCTCCACCATTATCAATTTGGAGTGTTTGAATTTTGAGATCAAATTGTCGCTTAACTGCTTGATGAAAATTTTTAAAAACATTGAAGCAATAAGATTTATGTGTGAGAGGGAAGATCCAGGTATATCTTGGGAAGCTATTAACAAAGATAACATAAAATCTAAATCCATTAATAGAAGTTGTTGGAGCGATGCCCCATACATCAGAAAATATTAACTCTAATGGTTGACGCGACAAACTTAAAGAGTTAGAAAAAGGTTGTCTTGAAGACTTCATTACAGCACAACTTGTACAGAACATAAACTTAGAATTAGAAGTAGTGGATGCCTAATAGACTGGATGACATCTATATTAGCATGTCCGAGTCAGAGATACCATAGATCCAAGGAAGCTTTGGTGGAGATGAACACAAGCGGCTGCGTGGGTGACTCGGGAAAAGGATAAAGTTGGTCCTTAAGTTGCCTTTGAAGAAGAACCTGTTTCCTGAGGGTGTCCTTTATGAGAAAGCCCCACAAATGAAATTCAAATAAACAATTATGTTCTTTCTTTTGTGAATTGAGACACGGATAATAAATTGGCCGAGAAATAAAGGACTAAAAGAACATTATTGAGTTTGTAGGAATGAGTTGGAGAAGAGATTGAAGAAGTACCAATTTGTTGAATAGAGGAAGTGGTGTCATTACCAACTAAAACTTGATCAGGACCTGAGTAAGATGTATGTCCACTCATAAATCTTTGATCCATCACCATGCGATGAGTAGCCCCCGTATGTGCTATCCATTGACTAGGAGAAGTCAAGGATAGGCCTGCAAATGGTGGAATGACAGTTGTGGCGGAGAAGTCACTCAAGTGACAATATGAACAATTGTCTGCTGCATGTCCCATATTCTGGCAGATTTGGCAAGTGATTTGAGAATTTGTTGTATTGCCTGAATGAGATGCATTGGGGAGTCATTGAGAGATGACTGGTGACGGCATTGAGGGCATCATTGGGAGGCAGTAATAGTTGGGGCGAGGCATTTCATGGAAGGTACTGCGTCCACGGCCTCGCATGTAGCCACGACCACCTCGTGAGTATATGCGGTAATAGGGACGTGGGCCAGAGAATTGTGGAGAAGGACGAGTTGATGACTGTAGAAAGTAGTGGGTGGTATGGGAAGTAAGCCTGCATTGGTATTAAGCTCTTCAAGGCGTGATTCTTGGGCAAGCAGCAAAGCAAAGAAGTCATTGAATTTCAGAGGATCTGTACGAACATAAATTGTTGTACGAAAGTGCTCATATTCCAATGGAAGGCCAGCAAGTGTATAGGAAACCAAATATGAGTCAGTCACAGGGTGGCCTATGATTGCCAAGGAATGTGCCATACCTTTAATGTAGGCAACAAAAATAGTGATGCTTCTTTCCCCTTTTTTGGTAGTTTGAATTTGTTGTCGTAGAAGTTGTAGACGAGCAGTGGAATGGGTTAAGTAAATTTGGTCGAGGGCTACGTAAATTTCAGATGAAGTGGTGCATTGGATTATGTATGGGATAACATCATTGATAATGGTGGCATAGAACCAAGTTTTGATCAGGTTATCTGTACTAAACCATTGTGTATAATTAGGATTTGTAATGGTTTCACCGGTTTCAGAGACAATTGTGGGAGGTGGAGATGGATTCTCATGGTTGAGAAAAGATGCAACATCGTGGCAATGAATGACAAACATGAATTGGGTTTTCTAGAATTGGACATTGTCATTATCTAGTTTAGTAGTGATCAAAGACTATATTTGATGGGAGGAAGGAGTTGGGTGGGAAGAAGAAAGTAGGATGGGTCGAGGAGGGGAATGAGAAGCATAAGTTGTTGAGGAAGATAGAATGCCCATGGTCGTCCGGCTCCGATACCATAAAGAAATCTTGGAATAGAATTTGATATATTATCACATCATATCAATTACAGAGTGCAATCTATCTATTTTACAAGGAGTTACAATAAGTTATTCATTGAGAACACGTTCTACAGAAGAGGATAATTAAAGAAAGTTAGTATTCAATGGCTAGGATTGCTTGATATTTAATGGCTGAGATATGACTGGTTTACAGACTCCATATAAGGAGTAAGGGTTGAGTGTGCACATGGTCAAATTAAGAAAGAGCTCTGGTCGCTGGATGTATCTTTACTTGAGTCATGGAGGGTGATACATATTGTTGTGTTGTCGCAAAGTGGTAAGATAAAGGCTTTTGAAGATAGTAGAACGAGAGTTGACATATGATTAACATTCCGTTCTACAAAGAATTAACTGGAAATGTGTCAAAGGCGGCATTGGAGAAGATAGAGCTTGAAATGAAGGCCAATGGAGGGGCCACAACTGGAGCTTCTTGTGATCACAAACTAAGGATTACCCATGGCTTGCCGTGCGCTCATCAACTATCATAGTGGATACTTGAAGGTCAAAGTGTTCCCTTGTTTGAAATTCCTTTGCATTGGAGGAAACTATCTTTTGAAGGATTAATTGACCGAACTATAGATAGAGACTTCCTTACAAATATGGAGAAGCTACTTCAAAAGTTTATGGCTTCTAAATTATATAATGAAAACTCATATGAATGAGCAAGTCATTGAGGTGATTGATCCTAAGTCCACATCTCTGTGTGACCCACCATTGTTATCAAAGAAGTGTGGAAGGCCCAAGTCTGTCTAAAAAAAACAAGCTAAGCATGACACGTCCACAAAGAAGGACCGTTCCGGATTTGAGCATGCTGCATTTTGACGTCGCTCAGAAAATATTTGATAACCAGTTTGCAGAAATGGCAAGTGAAGAAGTGGAGCTCATATATATCAAGGCTAAATAAGCACCTGCGAAATCAGGCAATTGTTTAAAAACATTCTCCTTTTTCCCGCAGAGATGGAAAGTTCTTTCTCCTTTAGGCTTGCATACTACTGTAGGAAAACACTCCTTTTTAGTGTCACAGCTCAAAATATGCTAAGAAGTGCGCCTGATGGCTTGGACATTATGATCCAATACCGATAGTGGCATGGGAGTTCTAGCAGTCCTTTTCATCCCATATTATATGTTTGTTGTTTCCCATGCAATTTTGAGTTTTTTACCTCATTACGCCATCTCTTTGGAGCACTTCGGACGTCGTTTTCTTTCATGTGCCCATTTTCATCATCATGGACGTAGTTGTGTTCGGAATTTTAGCTGCCATTTTACTCACTTATGGTAATATTAATAGCAATAGTGCTACTGATCTTATTTTCCTTCATTCCTCTTTTTTTTTTCAAAAGCGAAAGTGTTACCGCATATGGTGCCCACCTCTGCTCCACCTGGAGAAATTTTGCTGGCTGCTTCTTTTTATGTGCTGTTCCAGTCTCCATCGAGTGCCATTACAATTTTGAGCGAGTTACGCTTACTATGTCTAAACTTTAACAAAATTACCCATATATGTATAAATCTTCACTGTCCCTTGATGTTAAATTCCGATTTACAGAGTTTACGAGTGATTGAAATACCCTAACCGAACCCGTCTTTTCTCCTCCACCCCATTCCTATATCACATTTCCATAAATTTCCTAAATTAGGCCAATGTAAGCCTTCTTCCACTTAGGGGCTGTTTGGGAGGTCATTTACCTCATATTTAAGATTACTTCCCACTAAAACCTGTTTTAGAGGCACATTCATGGAGTGAATTACATTTGGCAAAATATCATTGAAGGCAATTTAAGGGCTATTTTTCATTTATGATGTGAATGTCCTCATGAGGACATTTAAATACTAGATGAGAATGAGACTGATGAAATAGACCATGAACACCTTTAAATGGTTTTTTAAATGAACTTTCCAAACAGCCCTTCACATCCTAAATGATTTAAAGGAAATTTAAAAAAGGGCCTCCCAAACAAACTGCCATTTTCACGTCATGTGGGGAAAGTAAAATGAAAAATTTACTTTCCTACAATGATCAGATGGCCTCCCAAACAGCCCCTTATTCTGCCCACGAGTAAATAAGGTTATTCATCATTATAGAATCATTACTAACAGATTCGTGAACATCTTGAGAGTAGTATATGCTTGTGCCAAAAGCAAGGAGATGCAAGTGAAATCTACCCCAATTTTAAAATAGATGTGCTCGTAAATGAGTTACAATTTCCCAAAATACCTTGACATTGCATAAATATGAGATTCTCTTAATTATTAAAGAACGTAGACTTCCTCACACTCTTAATACGTAAGCTGTTCTTTATAAAGTTAGGGGGTGCAAGTGATCCACTCGAATTTAAATTAGCTATGCATGTAAATGAGCTACAATTTCCAAAAAAAAAAAAAACTTATTTGCACAAATAACAAAAGTAGCCTACTTAGTTCTCTTTATTATTAAAGAACGTAGGGTTCCTCATAATCTTAACGTAGTTACCTTACACAATGACCTCAATTCGTTTATTCCACACTTATCAAATAAACAACAAACGAGAGTATTAACTTAAACCCCTCGGTATAATAAAAGGATTAGTATGTGCATGGGTGTTTAATCGAGGTGAGCTGGAATACAATATGATTTGACTCGTCATAAAAAACGAGACTGATCAAATCAACCGTCTTTCAATTGAGTGACTAATTGATTGAAATACATGTCCATGATATTGACTACGCTGATGATCTTTTTATATTTCTCTGCCCCATCGCAAATTTGCAATAGCCCCACTAGGAGTAGGACCAGGTGATTTGACTCGTTACCAAAACGAGACTGATCAAATTAACCGCCTTTTAATTGAGTGACAATTGATTGAAATACATGTCCATGATATTGACTGTGCTGATGATTCTCTTTACGTTTCTCTACGACTCTACCCCTTTGCAAACTTGCAATAGCCCCACTAGGAGTAGGACCAGGATGGTAGGTGTTGCGACGCTGACTCCATCTTCAAGATTCCATCTTCCATCTACTCCATTATTGTAGGCTGCGTTAGTACGAGAACAATAAACCTATCAATCCATCATGGCAGCAAACCACTGTTCATAAACAAGTCCCAGTCACAAAAAATACTTCCAATGGTGGGTTTCCAATTAGCCAAAACTACTCATCTAGTGAGGCAGCCTCTTGTTAGTTATCCTTTTTGACCCAGCACCAGGGAAGTGACCCATCGTTGAGTATAATTAATGGGATAAAATTTGTGGGTGAATTGGATTTTCTCCTGGTACTACGATTTGTCTCTCAAGATGATGCACCGCCGCGCCGTATACAGGATGTGCATGACTCTCAACACCTCTCCTTCACATTAGTAAGACGTAAAGCATGTGAGTGGAAATTGATAGGGGTTCCCCTTTACGTCGAATGGAGGGAAATTGATACACATTAATGGGGGTGGGCCTTATATGCACCCGTGGGGATTGGCGGCGGGATATGATGCTAAGAGATCAGTTGCCCTACCCCTTCTAATGAGGTCCTAAAGATTTAGACACCCCTCCTTATAAAAAAGTTAAAATCAAATTGGAGCCTATAAATGATACTCATTGAGACAATAAGCTAACTTTTCACTTTGTGATTTTCGATAATCTATGTTTCAAAATTAAGATCCCCGAGTGCAGGCTTTTTCGCTTCTCATTGAGATATCCAACTTTGTTGCGAATGCCAATACGCATCTCCATGAGTTTAGATCATAATGAATAATTGTTATCATATAGTATGATATCGGTAAGAAACACTGAATTGTCTTGGCGGACAATAATTTGCGGTGCGAGTGTTGGGGCTAGTTTGGTTGATACTCCTATAGTGATGATCATCAAACTCACAACCGTAAAGTGATATTCAAAATACGAGTTTTGAAGAAGAAAAATGGTATATAAATTTATAAGAAAAAAAAGATTTACGAACTTTTTTAGAATCAAACACGCTCATATATCATGTTAAGCAATGGTTCTTGTGAATAATTTTAATTGTCTATACTTTTTCTAAGTTTAAGGTAATATATAAAGAGTCCCGATAGCTGGAGAGAACTCTCTCCGATCGGTTCTTTTGATAACCGTCAGATGGAATCCGATGGTTGAGATGGGTATTTCTAATTTTACCCTAACTTTACCCCCTCTTGCTTGAGAACCCCGACAGTCGCCTCTCTTCCGCCCTCCTCCTTCGTCGCCGCCCCCATCGCCCCTCCTCGTCGTCGCTTTCGTTGCCGCCTCCTCGTCTCCTCCTCCATCAGCTCTCCGTGCAACCTCCTCTGCCCTCATCGTCGTCCTCCCCACCTCCTTCCGCTTCATCACCCACCTCGACCTCTCCCCCTGGGGTCTCCCCCTCCTCCTCCCCGGTGGTGCCCACCATGACGACGACCACCCCCGCCTCCTCGCCCACCGCCTCGCCCTCGCCCTCGCCTTCCCCTCCCTCTACGCCCGCCACCCCGCCACGCTCGCCCTCCTCGACCCACACTTCCCCGCCCTCGCCCACGTCAAGCTCGTCCGCTGGCACCAGTGACCCCTCCACGCGCCGCTCGGCTTTGACTTCCTCCCGCTCCTCCAGCACTGCCCCGAGCTCGCATCCCTTGATCTCTCCCACTTCTATTTCTGGGCAGAAGACCTCCCTCCGGCCCTGGGACAACCTGTACGCCACCTCCGCTGACGATTCCTCTGCAGCCCAATATGTCTTTGATCTCAATTAAAGGGGGATTGATCAATCACCACATTTTGCCGACTTTGCGCAACGAAAGGAGAAGCGGTGCCGGTACTCAGATGGGGCGGGGGATTGCTCCAGCAATGGAGTCTTCCACAAATGCTTATTGCCCAGGACATGGCCGCAGCTGAGTTATCTCTCGCTTTGGACTCTAGTAGGGGAGCTGCTGACCCCTTTGCCGCAGGCCGGGTTCGAGTGTTATTCTTAAGAACAAATCTCCAAGGTGGCATGAACACCTGCAATGCTTGTGCCTGAATTTTCATGGGCGACAAAATTTTTTAGCTTGTTGCAACTACTGACCCTAGCTGGCAGGAGTTGAGGGAGAATGAGGAAACGGTGCTCCAATTTGGTGAGGTGTAGGATGACATTTTCCCAATGGACTATCACCACCCACTATCGGCATTTTAGGCATTTGCACTTGCACTTTGTCTCACCAGCTTCGGCATAAAGTTGGCCTGCGAGTAATTAGCATACTTTCACCAGTGTTGATAGCGTTGATGGGTTGCAGACGTGATAACGGGAATGGAGTATAATCGGTAACATGTATAAGAAAGGCTTTTGCTAAGCTAAGGGTTGTATAACACGTATCGTATTATGTTCCTTCCTTGTCCTAGTGTATTCTTTTATAGAATTTATATACACACTCGAAGCCATCAAATTGGTTGTATACATGTGATAACCGCAACAAAGATTGGTATGACATGCATCGTCTAATGTTTACAGCTTGAATCCGACCCTAGTGTATTCTTTTTACAATTTGTACACAACGCCTTTCCGTGGCTGAAAAGTCCCTACTCTAGAGTAAAAAGGATTAGGGACGTTGACAAAATGCATTCCAAATAATAAAAGAAGCGGATATGGTTAACTGTCAAATACTTCTCCAACAGTACCAGCGGATATGGTTAACAAACAATAAAAGAAGCACGGAGGCAAACACCCAAGTTTGTGGACACAAAATCTACAGACTTCTTCACATTGAACCATTAATATGTGTACCTCATTCAATTTTTGTTACTTTTTCCCTCTCAGCTTCACACCGAGGACCCTCTCCAACTTGTTTATGATCTGCTGATTTAGAATGGCTTTTCCAGACTCATATTCCTGAATGATCTAGGGCTTCTCATTGATCAACTGTAGGAGTCATACAACTCGTTTTAATAACTTAACAAACAAAGATATTTGAAGAGGCACAACGTAGCAGATAACTAAACTACATTGCAGTGAGTTGAGCCTGGGGTGAGTTTCTTATCCAGTCGGGCTTGCATAATGTTTTTCTTCAACTCAGTAGGCACTCGTTCATCTGTCAGTCGTGTAAAGATCATCAAGATTAAAGGTCATGTATGAAAAAGCATTTAAAAAGAACAAGCCTAAACTCAACCCAAAATCATGAAACGACTAAAAAACAAAGCGGTTAACATGCTGCACACCAACAAGTAGTTAATAATTAGTCCCCTTGTCCTATATTCATAGCTCCAATTGAAAAAACTATCAGAAAATATTTACCATAAGTACCACACATATGCCAATAATAATCTGCATCTCATGAGCTATAGAAATATATACAGCGAATCCAATATCACCAACCAGATAGAAGAAACTTACAATACAAATTATATTTTGGCCTAAGTTAATTTAATTTTACTCCAATGAGGCAATTTCCAAAGAAAAATGAAACAATGGCAGCTCGTCAAGCAACCTCACATAATGAGGCACACAACGAAATAAACAAATTGCCAAATAGCAGATGAGGGCAATGCAAACAATTAACACATCACCCGAACATGATTCAATTGTAAGAAGCTCCATTTTATTCTTTCAAAAGCACAGATTAGACTAATGCGTTACTCTAGAGTGTTAATTACATAATAGACATGCTTTTGTATCCCAATCCCAAAGGAATCAAAATAAATAAATGCCTAAATGAATACACATCACTCTAAGATTAATACCCAAACTTGGTCCTCATAATCAAAACAACGTTATCAATACCCACAACCTCTGGACAAAATCATCAGAAGTAAACAGCAACAAGTAATCAAGTGCAAGCATTAAACAAAAGAAGGAAGGATTGTCAGAACTTACGAGAAAGATTCTCTGTTTCGTCATCAAGCTTCCTCGTGTTCAAAGAAATGCTGCTTGTCGCTGCTTTGTTTGTGGCAGCATTATCTAACAACAACAAAAGTTAATAAAGCGAATTTCAGCATTTTAAGACACCAACTCAAAAATTTGATCCAAAAAATAGATTGTTCAATAACCATCAATGATTTGCGAATGACATTGATGCAAAAACCCTCGTCCATCTACCATCCCAAATAAAACCTGGATAGCTCAAACTACCATCCCAAATACAGTGATAGCTCAAACAGATTAAATACCTACACCTATCATTTACCACTAAAGGATTTGCTACGCCGTTGTTAAATTTCCATTTTTCCTTTCATACTGGAGCTAAAGATCACAAAAGGACAATGAAGAACTATTAAGCATCTAGCTATTATGATTCTGAACAAATGCACAACTGACCCTCACTACAATTCTAGAAGCAAAATCTAAATATCAGAGGATACAAACTTGATCTTGTGACTGAGTAGGTACCATTGTATTAAACTTTTATCCGAGGTTATACATAATTCACATAATCAGCCTTGTGACCAAGTAAATAACATGGAAGTACCATTTTCTTAAACTTATCAGAGGTCTATTACAATAAGTGCAAACCCCCAATTTTTCATCAAAAAGAAAAAAACTATTTTTTAAGCTACAATCAATTAGAAACAAGAAACCAACGGCAATTTTTGCGAAAGGAACCATTTTTCAAGCTTCAACAAATTACAAATTTGAAAATGAGGTTAAAAATCATACCTTTGGACAACTAGCTTTTCTCCGGAGGAGGTTGCACGAAGGGTCGTCTCGGTAGACGATGGAGGCGACGACGAGGGAGGAGTGGGGGAGAGAGGGGGCGGCAACAAAGGCGGCGACGAGGACTATTTCTGGGGGGCGGCGATATGCTCCGCGACGAGGGAAAGAAGAGGGCGGCGGAGGGGAGTGGGTCGGGGGAGGGGAGGGAGGAGGGCGAAGGAAGAGGGCGAGGGGTATCAAGGGAGGGGGGAGGTAAGGGAGGTTTTTATTAAAAAACTCGTGAAATCGGATGGTTATTAACGTTCTCTCCGGTCGATTGCAGGCTACCTTTTGCCGTATACAAATATAATTATATTATAAAAAATAATCATGTTATAAGGAAAATTAAATATTTTATATTTACATAATACCTATTCAATAAATCAGATTTCTAAGATTAATTACAAAATTAATATAACAAGTACACCCCACAGTTCATGCAGACAATTTACAAAACCTTACTGTTCTATACATTGCGGACAGAGGGAGTAACAAGGTCAATAACATGGAGCGAAGGGAGTATACCGAAAGAAACAAAAACAAAAAAATAAAAACAGAATGGGGGAATTGTATATACCGGTTGTGTAATTAAATTGATTATCTTTTGTATAATTAAGTTTTTTTAAGAAGAGCTTTTGTTTGATTCAAAGCGAGAAGCAGTCGACTAGTCGGTCTCTGTCGGTCGCTGCAATCCGTCCCTCTTTTCTTGCTTCCTTCCTCTCCTTGGGCTCACTCGCTGGCCCTTTTCACGCGTCGACGACGCCCCCCCAAGGCCCCAACTCGGCCGACCTCCACCGCTCTCTCTCTCTCTCTCTATCTATCTATTCTAGTTTCTCTGCTGCTTGAATATATTCTGTTGGGTTCTCTCATCTCTGTTGTTGAATCTGGGTTTCTGTCAATGGAGCTTTCTTAAATTGATCGTTTATTTCCTGTACGTTGAGTTGTTGTCATGGAGAGCAGCGTTCAGGGGCACCTGGCTGGCTGGGAGATACATGGCTTCTATACCATGGCAGGTTAGAACTACATATACTGAGGTTTTAGCTGTAAATTTGACTTCTTTTTAATTTTCTCAGGATTGACATTTACTAAATTTGTTTCGAATTGACGGTGCTGGTGTTAGTTATGCCAAGGGATTGCCTTTGATAATAGTTGGTAATTTTTTGGGGTCCTCTAAATGATATATTTTTTTGCCGGTTTCAATTTGATTTTGCTTTGTTTTCACTCTAAACAATCTAATTATGCAACAGGTGCATTTTTTTCATTTTTAGTCTTATACGATCCTTTTTTTGTTTAATTAAGCTCAGTTTCCGATTTACTGAGTTTCTTCATAGTGCCTCCGTGCCTCCGTCCGGAATTAGTATTAACATTGGATACCAAAATGTTAATACTAATTCCGGGCGGAGAGAGTAACAACTAGGGTCTTAGTACATTTATAACACAATTTCTTGTTTCAAACTTTTATTGATTTAGTGAACAGTCCCACAAAGAACTCAATACCATAGACTGATTAAATTTGTTGCTAATGTTTAGACTTGGATATTGAAAAGATTAAGGAGGAAGCTGGAGCAAGGTGGCTTAGATCAAATGAGATACATGCAATCTTATGTAACTATACCTACTTCAATATAAATGTTAAACCAGTGAACCTCCCGAAAGGTGGTACAATTGTCCTGTTCGATCGTAAAGTGCTGAGAAATTTTAGGAAGGATGGCCATAACTGGAAGAAGAAAAAGGACGGGAAGACTGTTAAAGAAGCTCATGAACATTTGAAAGTAAGATTTTCTTTTTCTGTGTTGCACCTCCGGCTTTTATTGTATGGTCATGGTACAAAGTATCAAATATCAAACCAAGGAAAATTAATATTTTGGGCGACAAATGTGCTCATTACGTTTCATTAGTTTGAGGAAGAAGTAAAATGCTTTGAGTTGTACCTAGTTGTACTGCACAATTATGGTGCATTTTTGGCATTGGGTGAAGTGTGTTGCTTTGCTTTGAGTTTATTATAGTAATTAAAGAAATTACGGTTCAGACATGAAAAAGGATTTTATTTGGAGGTTTAGTTGTGGGCTCTTTTTTTTTATTAGTCAGTTGTGGCCTCCTTGATGGGCATTTTGTCGATTCTTTCATTGATGCAATTATTTTGATGTTCTAATAATGAGAACAAAAAAGTGTTTTCATATTCCGAAGAATGTGTATAACGTTTACTTGTTTGCCCATCATCCAGGTTGGTGATCAAGACCGAATCCATGTCTACTATGCGCATGGTCAGGATAATTCCAACTTTGTTCGCAGGATTTACTGGCTACTTGACAAGTATGTTCAATAATTTAATATATAATAATTTCTCTTTGGAAAAGAGAAAGGAAATCACACCTTGTAAGTTTATTTTTTTTCTTAAAAAAAGAAACTAGAAACTACTATTTTTTACCATACCATTTTAGCTATGATATGAATGAAGAAATTTTCTTCCCGCCTCTCATTCTCTCTCAAAAGGTTAAGCACTCGAAGCTTCGAAGAATTTGCCGTTAACTGTTATTTAAATATTTTAGATTGTTGCCCCAAGTACACTGCTCTTTTGTCTTTTTGGGAGCTAGATACCTCAATACTTGAGTGTGGACCAAATGAAGAAAGTTAACAATAATTGCCTGATGGGTTAGTTTGCACTAGCATTGTGGTTTCCAAAAAAGTCCCTTAAACACCGTAGGTTGTATATGTGTTCTAAGTACCCCAAATATTGTTAAAGTCTCCATTTTCCCGTTATTTCTGCTGGCCCATTTTTTCTCTATGCTCACTTATCTTTAATGTCATCAGTTTGCATCTTAGAGTGGCACTCGAATACATATGTTTTCTTATTGGAAGGAATTTAGACACAACTTATCTACTTTTATTCCTTTCAGGAAGCACGAACACATAGTACTAGTGCATTATCGGGAAGTCTTAGAGGTTTGATTTGCTTATAAAGTGCTTTGTTCTTAGAGATGGATGCTTACGTCAAAATGTTTAACAGCTAATTTATATTTGGAAACTATCAGGATACTGGAAATCAATTCTTTGCTGCACCAAGAGAATGCAAGGAAGCCTTATCTCTATCTAATCGGAATCCTGTTGGTTCTCCATTTGCATCGTCACATTCAAGTTCTGGCTCCAGGGTTTTGTCTGAAGAAAATGAATCTGGCTTAGACTGTGCATTTTATGATGGTGAGAGCAATAACTAAATGGTCCGAGGCATTGGCAATGCTTTCACTTAAATTACAGTTCGAGGGAGCTGGTCATGTGATGAACTGAACCTGTTTCTATGGTTTCAAACCATTAACTGAAACTGATATTTTAATTAGAATTGACCAAATAAATAATAACTCTTGGCATGCCAGAACATTTACTTTGTCCGGATGTACATTCTGACAGCTTCTATGTGAAATATTAGGTTCTGGAACTTCCGTTCATACTGAATCAGCTTATGTTGGGACCCATCTTGGTAACAATCCAAGTGCACAGGCCCATGAGTTGAGACTTTATGAGATTAACACCTTAGATTGGGACGATTTGGTTGACAGTAACAATTCCTTAGAATCTTCACAGCCCGCAAGAGGTACTCTTATGGTTAGAAATTAATTTTTGTATTGAATGAATAATAAGATTTGTAAAATATTTATCACGACTTGTTTGTTTCAGAGGAAGATCTGTGCTCTGAACAACAGAGTGGATATGTGTTGGGCAACGTCTGCAATAACGTATGCATGAAGCTCATTTCTATGGATTACTATAGACATGATTTTATTTTATTTTATTTTGCTTATTTATTTAAAGCAGTATATTTTTTGGTTCTCAGTGCAGCATAGATGGCTCTCATAATCCTGATGTTTTTTTGGGGAATCCAACTAACACACCTGCCACCATTTCTTCAGTTGTCAAGCAACCATATAATCCACCTTTATCTGTGTCAAATAATATTGACCTTCAAGAAAAAGATGATGAGATGGTAAATGTTGGAACTGACATATTATTGGATTCTTTTGGCAAGGAATTGCTCCAAAGTCAAGACAGTTTTGGGAGGTGGATCAATTATGTTCAAACTGATTCCCAAGTCCCATTTGATAGTCGACCAATTGAATGTCCAGCTACAGTTGAGCATGAAGGAATGCCAAATTCGGTGAATGATAAAACTTCAATGTATGAACGGATTTTCACTGTAACAGACTATTCTCCCTCATGGGCTTTTTCGACAGAAGAAACGAAAGTAAGTTGTTTTGTCATTATGGTTGAAAGCCTAGCGCGCTCTCTCTCTCTCTGAATTAAAATTATCTATTTGTTAATCAATTATCTATAGTTCAGTAGGTTAAAATTATTCAATCTGGTTGTTAAGAATGACGAAGCTAACACTTAATTTTTTTGTCAAACTGATTGTGCAGGTCCTTGTTTCTGGGTATTTTGACGAAGCGTGGGCTCAACTTGCCAATTGTAATTTATTTGCCGTCTTTGGAGAAAAACAGGTTCCTCTTGAAAAGGTTCAAACTGGGGTTTTCCGTTGCACAGCAATGCCTTGTTCACCGGGATTAGTTGATTTTTACGTGACATTGGATGGTCAAACACCCATTAGCAAACCTTTGAGTTTTGAGTACAAATTGAACTTGCCCTATGTTAAGGGCGATGGAATCAGTTCATCTGAACCTGAGGAGTCTAAATGGGACGAGTTTAAAGTTCAAGCAAGGCTATCTCATCTACTTTTCTCTACTACAAACAACAATACGATTCTATCTGGATCAATATCTGCTGGTCCCTTGCATGAAGCCAAAAAGTTTGTGGCACGAGCCCCTCGTTATGAAAAACAATGGGTGGCTTTTATGAAATCAATTTCTCGTAATGAATTATCAATAGAGCAGGCTACCCGGGGATTATATGAGCTGACTCTGAAGAACAAGCTAAGGGAGTGGCTTTTGGATAAAGTGTTTGAAGGATGCAAGGCAACTGCTCGTGACTCTATGGGTCAAGGTGTAATACATCTATGTGCTATGTTGGGATATACTTGGGCTGTTTACCCATTCTCATGTTCGGGTTTGTCATTAGATTTTCGAGATGCTTTTGGATGGACCGCTTTACACTGGGCTGCTTATTGTGGGAGGTAAGTCTCATAGGCATTGAAACTTTAAACCTGTATTTACTTAGCATTGTACAACTACCGTAATGAAAGCCGATATCTTGCATCATTGTGTACAACGTCAATATTACTACTTTTTTCTTTGACTTTTAATGGTTTTTCCTTTTCTATGGCTATTAAATTGTAAGCTTAAGCTGGTAGGAGGCACACTAACAATACATGTATCCAGTTGGAGTCATGTGCTCGCTCCTTAATGATCTGCAGGGAACAAAAGTACAAGGCATATTATATGTAAAGCATTTCCTCTTGGAAATTGATTTTATGACCTCTCTCTCTGGTTCCATGTTATATAACCATTGGACACCAAAAGCTTAAGCCGATTAAAAATGGATTAGGGATACATAATCATAATCATAATCATAATCATAATCAAGTAGCGCCTTTTCCCAACAATTAAAAATTACCACTTAAGTGGTTTGGATTAGTGATGCATACCACTTAATAATTACTGTGCAAAGTAATAATGGATTACGTGAAAATTTTATGTAAAGCATTTCCTCCTGCAGAAATTGATTTTGTGACCTCTCTCTGCTATCTCGAGTCTTCAGTGATTAAATATATTGATTTATTCTGGAACATTTTTTTTATAATTTACCTCATCATCATCATCTTCATCATCATCATACGCCTTATCCCAGCTATATGGGGTCGGCGGCACGAATTATATACTGCATTTGACTCTTATCGGAATCAAAATGGTACAAAATCCATACAAAGAAACATAGTGGCAAGTTTTTACGCCGGATGCCCTTCCTGACGCAACCCTCCGAAGAGGGGACAATGATAAGAAGATTTAACATCATCATATTCATCATACACCTTTCCAAATATGTGGATTGGCTTCATGACATGATAGTTGCACATGAAATATTAATATAGCCGTCTTCCATCACAAAGCTGGTAACAATGAAAACCAGTCTGCTTTTACATGGGAGCATGGCTTTTTTATTTATTTATTTATAATTTACCTATTTCGGAATATTTATATGTCAATTATATGCAATTACACATACAGGGAGGAGATGGTTGCATACCTTTTATCTGCTGGAGCTAATCCAAGCTTGGTGACAGATCCCAGAGCGGATTGTCCTGGTGGATACACTGCTGCTGATCTAGCATACATGAAAGGTTATGATGGACTAGCTGCTTATCTTGCGGAAAAGGGTTTAACAGCACATTTCAAGGCTATGTCAATATCGGGTAACATAAAAGGCTCCCTTGAGACTAGTGAACCTGTACCTCTGAAGCCTGAGAATGTAAATGACGATGAGCTCTGTATGAAAGATTCATTGGCAGCATATCGCAGAGCTGCTGAAGCTGCAGCTCGTATCCAAGCTGCTTTCAGAGAACAGACTTTAAAATTAAAAACAAAGGCAGCCCAGCTAGAAAAAACTGAAACAGAAGCAACTCATATAGTTGCTGCTCTGAAGATTCAGCATGCTTTTCGTGATTTTAACTCGCGCAAGAGGATGGCAGCTGCTGCTATTAGAATTCAGCACAGGTTTCGTACTTGGAAGGTCCGAAAAGATTTTCTTAACATGCGGCGACAGGCAATAAGAATTCAGGCAAGTCTAATTTTGAACTTGGTGCTTTCTTTGTCTTTTCTGGCTTTATGTTGTATGGTATCAGTGGGTGAACTATAAATTTGACATGTGTATTGATCGATATAGTTTAGCCCAGAGTTAGCTGGATTATATAGGTTATGCCTTCTGCACCGCCCAGTTTGAGAATCAAAATGCAGAAATTGATTATGTGAATATGTCAGATCAAACAAGCGCAAGTGGGCCGCTGTTGTTGTCTTTACCTTTTCTTGAGAAGTAGCATATGATTAACAAATATACTTTCTCATACTGGTTTCTAATGAACAATTGTGTTTGTACTGTTTTGGTCTTGTCAATCCAGGCTGCTTTTAAGGGACTCTTAGTGAGAAGGCAATATCGCAAAATTCTTTGGTCAGTTGGTGTGCTTGAGAAAGCTGTCCTGCGTTGGCGTTTGAAGAGGAAAGGTTTACGTGGTATCCAGGCAGATCCAGTTGAAGCTGGAGTAACGGAGCCGCAAGTAAATGATGTTGAAGATTTCTATCAGATAAGCCAGAAGCATGCTGAGGAGAGAGTTGAAAGATCAGTCATAAGAGTCCAATCCATGTTTAGGTCACACCGAGCGCAAAAGGAATATCGGAGAATGAAGCTAGCCTGTGACCAAGCTAAGGTATTAGCTTATTTTTAGAAACTGCTGGGTATAATTTATTAAACTTAGGTGTAGTGAGAACAAGTTTTGGCTGACTTATATTGCAAAAAAAAAAAGGCTGACCTGGTAAATTTAGCTAGAAATGCAGATTTCTTTGTGTTGATAATGCAAATTTAAAACAAATATTATGAGAGTCCCAAAAGGTTTATTTATGAAAAGTTTTCACCTGAAAGTTAGGATTTCACATCTCTGTTTTAGAGATGATGGCGAAGAGAAATGAAGACCACCATACTCATGTATGTAGTGTCATAGAAATGTTTATAAGATACCAGCCTCATATCAGCACAACACTGACTAATTATGGTGTCATGTGGTATCTACAATTGTTTGTGGTTCTTTAAATAACCAGCCATTCTTTGGCTTCTGCAGTTGGAATATGACGAACTTCTTGACCCCAATGTGCAATAATAGGAGGTGAAAAGCTGAAGAGGTTTTACTGAGCAGTGAGACTATTATACAGTGAATAGATTGGTGTTGTAGATGGGATTTTCTCATGTAAAATGGCTTTTATGTACAGTTAACCTATATGAACTAGTCCGATGTCACAAGGTGGTGTTTATACTCAATCTCATTTGTAAAAGCCTTTGATTTACAAGGCTTATATTCGTGTTGAGTAGACATGGGAAGTTTGATGAAGATACTGTATTGATTAAAATGCATTGAAGAGAGGGACAAACGGGGGGGGGGGGGGGGGGGGGATTGACGGTTATAAATGTGTATCTTCCGGTGAAGTCCATAAATTTTAAGCCTTCATATGTAAAACGTTACTGTGGAAGTATGTACCAAAATTCGGAATCTTGGTTTGATCTTTTTTATGGAGGGATAAAACGGGAGTACTAAGTTCTTGTGGGATGAATACGTCAATCTTCTTTTCTCATATTGATGGCAGGTGGCAATCACAAAAATTTTGCTTATCAGAGAAGGTCCCGAGAACCTTCTTGCTCGAGTACTTTGCCTTATGTATGGTAGAAGAAACTGGTAAAATATTGTTACACTCTTTTCAGTACTTTACATGCCTTCCCGTTCGACGAGAGATTTCTAAATACAAAGTGGTGAACCTCGTTGCTTCCTTAAAACATCCAAACACCCTTTTTGAGCAACAGACCGTGAGCGTCTCCCTAAAACAACCAATGTGGCACCTTCTTCTCAGCTGCCTTCTCCTTGATTGTTTGTAGACTGGGTTTCCAACATCTTCCAGACAACTTCCTACTCAGGAACTCTGGTCTTCCCTCCATGCTCCCCGACGTCAGTGTCGACCCGTCCGGCTCCTCCGCTTGCTCCTCCATGCCACCATCTCTTCTTGTACGTATAGTTTTCACTTCCTTTTCAGCAATACTGGCTGAGCATAGCCTTGCAAAAGGGAGAATCCTGAGAGCAGGCAGAAAATATCCGGAGCCTGCAACAATTCGGGCTTTGTGAAGGATTTGACGTGCTTCTTCTGTGGACAGCTTGACCCCCTTGCCTCGCCTCATGGGTAACATCAAGTAGACCTTCTCCGTCTCTAGTTTGTGGTCAGCGGGCAGAGGAAGCAGCTTTTTACCAGACACGAGGGGACCAAACTCCACCACGAACTGCTGTTGATGTTCAAGCATGAGCTCCCCTACAGCCACTGGTTGCTCAAAGACCTTAATCGTACCATCCGGTAGTATAACTTTCCCGGTGATGTCACACGTCCGGCGAGATATGTAGTTGCCCATTGTAATACAAGAGACGAAAGGAGGAGGACAAAGTAGAAGCAGTATATATATTGGAGAGAGAGATCTAGTGACCGCTTGAAATGAATAGCGAGGGGTGAGGCTGTGAATTGAATTAAGGGGACACTGGTTTGTGAGCTGAATCAATGCATGATCCGGCTGGATTTATGATTTGGTGCAAGGGGGAGGTGTTGGTTAAACTGCTCCATATTGTGGGTGTAGTAAATTGGACTATATATGATTAGTTGGAATCGGTAAAATGATGTCCAAACCCATGGAGTCGGTGATGACGGCATCTTACTGTACCGGTTTATGTCCGAACAAGTCATCTGGATCAGACTACAGACAGAAAAGTTCAACTCTTCGGAAGATTCTTCTAGGAGTATTATGTACGACAGGATCAGGTCTCCTTTGGAGTTGCTGAGGGCATCGTGTTACATGGATGTTGTTGACTAAAAGCAATACTGGCCCCGTTGTACTTTATTTAACTAAAATGTTACGTACCTGGCTTGACAACAGGATGTGCTCAACAAGAACAGTTCAGAACAACGAAATTGCTTTAGTTCCCTTCACATGTCATGTAATAGGTCAACTAACATTTGAGTAGAAGTTAGATCAGCGATTTGTGCCCTAAAAAACTCCACCACCTCACATATGTTGAGTAGGTTAAGGCATCAATCACAGACATCTAACCAACGTTTATCCAGCAAAACCATTTCATATAACCGTCGTAAAAGATTTGCCCTAATATCTAGAAACCACCTGCGCTCTTCCGTCTATGAAAATCAACTTAACAATATCAACAAAATTACATTTCCACTGATCAACATTGTCCACCATTTTCGATCTAACAAGGTTGCCATTCCAACCAGAAATGGGTGTACAAGTTCAGCTCCAACCAATTTTAAACCAAAAGTTTATTAACCAATATGGGGAAAAGAATATATCCGCGACGAAATAAGAGGAAGATATGGCTTGCAAAATGTAAATCCACACCATAATTGGTTACATAAAAGCTGCAATCTGAACACTGTTATGACACATTGACCACGTTTTCAGCTACCCTTCCAAAAAAGTAATGACGACCTCCCCCCCTCCAAAATAAACAAAAAAAATAAAGGCGAAAAAAAGAGACTGACAAAGAGACAAGTAACAAGATCCCAACAGGAACACCGAGCTACAGCAGCATCTTCCGGCCCAATGCTTACTTGATGTACTGAGACAGCCACTTAAAGCCGTCTCCATAACCCATCTTGCGCACAATACTGCACATAAATACCTCCAGGGGACGGACGTTAGAATCAGTGAGGCTGACCTTGCCCTTTCCAGTCGTGAAATTGGTCAGCCCCAAGCTGTATCGCAGTTCCTCCTCTGAAGCTGCATATGGAATATCAATTTTGTTCCCCAGTATGAGAAATGGGACACTTGCCAGGGCATCATCGGACAGTAGTGCATCAAGCTCCTTTTTGGATTCTGCAAATCTTTCCTTGTCAAAAGCATCCACTAGATATACAACTGCATCAACCTGAAAATATCACGAATACACATTTATAGAATAGTAGACTCACTTCCCTTAAAAAAAGCACCATTCTCACACATTCTCACACATACATGCAAGTCGAGAAGTTTAAAAACAACAATGTTGATGACCTTCCCTCGCACAGAGTTCAAGGATGCTAAAAACTTCCACACTGCCAGATACTCTTCAGTTATAATACTATTCTTGTATGTTGTGTAACATATACCCTTCAATTATAATGCTAAATGTCCAAGAGGAGATTTGCGTTTGATCCTTCGAGTAGAGGAGTTATATCTTTTTTTTTGGCTATGAGCCTAGAAGAGTTTGATTAGAAGAGGGAATCTCAAATACAGGGTATTTGGACTATGACGGATTCTTTTACATAGCTGTGGGAATATGATTATTGATTATTTACATCAGATGTTCAATCAAAAAGGTGTAGCAAGTGCATATACAAGATATGTTACACTTTGCATTTTTAAAATTACGGTTTAATGGCAAATTAATGTATCTTGATAGAGATTTTTGCAGTTTCTGAGGTTGATTGTCAGATAGTCTAAGTGTCAAAGATATGTTCATAGGATCAATCGATTAGTAAAAAAGCTGAGCAAAAAGAATTAAATTGTGTCAGCAGGCTCAAACAAACAACGAAGAGTACTTTTGCATTTTTAACAGTTGAAAAGTGATTAAGCACGCAATAATACATGACTCTATTGTTCCTTGTAAATAGGAATAATCAGCAACCCGATCCAACCACCTCTGGCCTCATAAAGAACTGTATATAGCCAGAGATCTAAAGTAAAATTACCAATGACACAAAAGGACAACCCAGAATTTATAGTTAATTGGCGAAGCAGCCAAAGTAACAAAAAAATAATCAAGCCAAATCAAAGCAAGACAAAACATCAGCAGTCATTGGAAATTATAAGGAAAGCTAATATATTGGAAATTCAAAAACAATTAATTGAATCTGGAAACGTAAGTGAGAAAGATGAGACCTTGGCATAATAGTCTTTCCAAACCCTGCGAGCGATCTGATGCCCTCCCAAATCGAAGGCTTTGAACTTGATTTTACCGATGCTCAATTCCTCCGACGTCGGATACTGCGTCGGCTGATGCTGTACTAGCCTCTGAAGTCCATCATATAACCAAACAGCCAATTAACAATCACAGCAACAACAACAAAGCAGAAATTACTTCAAAAAACAGCGAATCGGAATGATGATCAAACCTCGTCTTTGAGCATGTGAAGGAGAGTCGTCTTCCCGGCATTATCGAGGCCGAGGAACAAGATCTTCGCTTCCTTCTGCCACAGGCCGAGGGACGCGAGCACGCTGTAGAACCAATCGAAGAGAAACATCGTACCAAACTTTAGGAGATTCTCCGAGAACTCGATCCGATTTCTAACTAGCAAATCGACCAGATCGGATCACCGGCGGTCAGTAGAGCTCGGTCGAGGCGCCGATGCATCGATCCGGCGACGGGGAAGAGGGGGCGATCGAAGGCGAGAAACCCTAGCGCAGCGAGGCGGGAGTGAAAATCGGTGGTGCGGAAAAGGGAAGGACTTATTTTTGGCCGGGGAGAAATGAGCTGTTTAACTGTAACGGCGTATTCTGTGAGCCTCAGCTAGGCGTGTCGGCGTGAGTCGAGATGATCTGAACCGTCTGATTTCGATATGGGGCGGGCATTAATGCAGAGCAGGAAGGTTGGAATCTTAATCCGACGGTTTGGATCGTCTTGGCTTACATGGATTACTTAAATTGCTTTATGTTGAAGTTACAAGGTCTATGCGCCGGCACATTGTATGCAATAACCACTTTGGTTTAACATAGTGGATCCAGAAATGAACGGTGGTGATGCACACATAATTTTTACTTCAAGTTTGTTTGGAAAGAGAAGCATTTACTCTACTCCCTCTGTGAAGGAAAATATCCTGAAATGGAAAATAGATGCTTTATATGACAAAAGGGATCATTTTAGTGCATGGAGGGATATTTTATATTTTTAGGGAAGGAAAAGTTTTTCATTTTCATTTGATGATTGAAGCATAGGTTTTAGGGATTCAAAAGAGAGATATTAATGATAAAAGGGTAATTATGGTCATTCGTCACAAATTTCTCCTTTAAAAACCCAATTTAACAAGTGAATGTCGTGATGAGGATATTCACCTGGAGAATAAAAATGATCATAATGATCATTCACCTACTCAATGTAAATAAAAATGTAAATAACCTCCCAAATAATTTTTGGTAGAAAATAGTAAAAAATGATAGAAAATGAAGTGGGAAATGGCCTCCCAAAATGATAGAATTTGGATTAGATAAATTGAACACTTAAAAAGCAATGCAAGTTTACCGTTAGAAACAATTTTTGTTTTATTTGGCAAAAGAACGTCTTCATTTTGTTAAAAAGCAGAATAAATAGGATGGGAGTGCAAAGACGTTAAACTTGCAAGGAGTTTCTAATAACGTTGGGACCTTTTCTCCCTCCTAGGGTTGGGCTGCTTGAACGTCCTCTCTCTGTCTGTCTCTCATCGCGCACCGGCGGCGGGCGATTTCTCTGTGTCTCTCACTCACATCACAGGTGCTAACTGCTCCTCCCCTCTTTTCCTATTCTGTGAATTTCCAAAAATTGGCTCATTTCTTCCAGAGTAATTAACTTTGTTGTTGCTTTTGTTGATTTATGGCGAGAAGGAGGAGATGGCCAAGTCGAAGAACCACACGGCTCACAACCAGTCTTACAAGGCTCACAAGAACGGCATCAAGAAGCCTAGGCGCCACCGCCACACTTCTACCAAAGGGGTATTTCCTCTCTCTTTCCATCTCTTTCTCTTTCCCCTTTTTTCCTTTGGATTATTTTTTCAATGGATGATGTATCGTGCCCAGCTCGTAAAAATTAGATCTTTAATTTTTTCCATATCCTGAATGCTTATTTTATACTTACTCCGATTAATGAAGCTCGTCCGCATTGCAAAATGAGTTAGTTTTTTGTTCCTCTTTCGGGTTTTTTCTGTTTAGTGAGCAAACACAGCCATAAAATTGAGACTAGCTTCATTGGACGGAGGAGTAATTTGTTTAAGTTCATTAGGAGATTAGTGAATACAAAGGCCTTTGGTAGAGGATGCGCTAATTGGTTTATTTATTATTTGGTGCGTTTGTTAGATGGACCCCAAGTTTCTGAGGAACCAGAGGTACGCCAGGAAGCATAACAATAAGAGCGGCGCCTCTGCTTCTGAGGGTGAAGAGTAGGTGAAGAGCATCAAATTGGAAAGTTTATGGTGGGGTTTATTTAGTTTGTCATTTCACTAGTCTGTTTATTCAGAGAGTTCTAGTGGAAGTTATTGTTATAGATACTTTCCTTGATCAAATTCTAGATGCCTTTGGTCTTTTATATGTGATCATCCTGGAAGTACTTAATTTGGAACTACTGATTTAATTTTGAATGCAATGTTGTTTTGCTAACTCTATAGTTTGTATCGGAAGTACCGCAATTTCAAGTGGTCATCAGTATCGAAACTTTGCTCTTTATCTATGCACTCACTGATATTGCCAAAAAGAAAGAAACAATGCACGCGTGGGGATATTTGATACAATCAAGCACTAACTTGTACCGCCTTGTTAATTCAATGAAGTTGTGTGTAACCGTATGTTGTACAGTGAAATCTTCTTTTCTTATTTTTTTATCATGTATGGTGTGCTTATGGGCAGCTGCCAACTGCGCACTTTTTTCTGTAGTGCAAGCAGCTCTGAAGGTTGTTGACTTGTTGCAAACTGGCTCAAAATTTGAGAGTTTATAGTCTGATTTTCTTCCATTGAGCTGATGATGGTGAGGCTGCTCGAGTATGTGTATGTGTTTCCAGTTAAATGTAGTTGTTTGATTGCGTTTTGTGGTTTAAAATGTTTCTTTTTCTTGGTTAGAGTATTTCATGGATTTATGCTTGTGCACCTTGTGTTACCATTACTCAAACTTTGATTGAAAAGTATAGATGCGTGTAGTCAAATCATTATTTTTTCAAAATTTTTCTAGTTCCAATTCTCAACTAGTTACAGTGGCATTATGTTATTCTTTGCTAAGCTTTGGTTAGTTATCAGTTCGTTCCTTTATGTGTGTGCATTTAATAGGCTTTACATGAGACAATAATCTTTTCTAGTTATTTTTGTAATACTTTAGCTGGCCCAGTTTGGCTAAATTTTACAAAATCGTTTGTTCTTCACAAAATAAATCCTTTTATACAAAATGCCATCGTATAAGACTTTACCCACTTTTGGCCCAAAATGGTCATTTAAGAAATGTTTTCTCGAGGACATTTTAGAAAACTCAGGAAAATGAATGGTAAGCTTGTTTCCGACAAATGTGCCCTCATATTTTATGAAATCAGAAATATTAATTTTTTTTGGCAACAATGAAATCAGAAATATCATGAATATGAGGAAAATGAATGTTTATTTTGAATTATGAGTTCTTTTTCCGTAAAATCCAATGTCGTTGTTTTCAACTAATGATGAGAAGGAATGGGAAGGGAGTAAGCTATTGGCAGCTGCATTTTTATTTTGTCTTGAGGCAGGGTAGTTTAAAATGGATGTATGAAAGGAGAGATTTACTCTGGTAACACTGGGAGATGAATTTAAACCTTCTTGCATTTCCATTTGGTTTCCGACCCAATTTCTTATTACTGGTTCACGTTTATTGATACCGTGAATTTAAGTTTTTTAATAACAAAACTTAAAGTTTTTATTTGCATAAGAAAACACTGAAGTTCTAATCCAGAGACTCTTGAAGTTTGCTCTAGTGAATGAATTCCTGTGTCACCCTATCGTGAAAATACCTGTGGAAAAGGGAAAACAAAGATGTTGGAGTTGCACCCACCCATTAAATTACTTTTTTGTGTGGCGCGTTTAAAAGAACATAAGGACATTCACCTTGGCAACAGCCTTCTGGGGTTCCCCGCCTATTTAACAACATAGAGTGAGCGCAATGCAACTTACAGATTCGTACGAATGATTAGAACATCTGCCTTCTGATGTGTTTTTATCAGGCAGTGCAAAATTTTAGCCCTTGAAATCAAGGCGATTGGGGTACGATCTATATTATCAACATAAATATGAGCCAACTTCTGATGTCTATGTCCTATTATGCTTATGAAGGTTATTAAACGGAAAGCGATGAGGTTTGGCAATTATTGAATTGCCAGACACGGACGTGGATAGGCATGTCCGCAGCTGTTCATTTGCGCCATGGACGTACCTTTCTCCGCATATGTCTGTGACGGATACAAGCAGTTTTGACATCCGAGACTAGACTAGAAACGAAACGTGGCAGATCAGGGGTGGCTGAGGCTCTGCCAGTTGGGAGCAGGGAGACCCCTTCCTGGCGTTACCGTCAGCCAGGAGGCTGGGGCCTCTGTCCGAGCCTCCCTCCCGATCTGGCTGTGAGGCAGGAAGGGGAGGCAATTCCCCGTCCACACATTTGCACACTGCCAATTTCATAATTTTACTGATGAAGTTTTTTTGCTTGACACTGACAAGTTAATAATGAAACAAAGACAATCTACTGATGGGCTGTTTGCACCTCTCTTCTTATTTTTTTTTTGGCACTCCTCTGTAAGCACTAAAGGATTGGCTCTAGGGTTGTAGCCACGCCAATATGTCCTATTATGCCTTCCCTCACTTGATGGACCAACCCTCCTGATCATGGAATTCCATATCGGCGATATATTGATATCGGGCCCCACCCGATAAAACGAGACGGGCAAATATCATTTTTTATTTTTTTTCAAATATCACCGATATATCGGTTTCATTATTTAATAATAAAATAATATTTTCGGGAAATTTTTTTTTAAAAAAAAAAAAAGGGGAAAAAATTAACTTTCCCACTTATTTCTCATCCTAATATGCATATTTTAAAATCTATACTTTGTCTAAATTGATATAACTCATTTTAGAAGCTAAATTATGAAATTACATGGTAAAAACTAGTTTTTGACTACCGATATTTTTTTACAAATATCTCTGATATATCTCCGATATTTTGTCTCTTAAGCCGACCGATACGATACCGATATCCGATACGGAATTCCATGCTCCTGATGAGAGTTGAGTGGCCATTTTCTTTCATATTCAAAGGGAAGTCAAATAGCCCCTGACCAGTGTTATAAAAACCGGTCCGGCCGGTTTGACCAGTTTTTTTAGCCGGGTTGGCTAGGTTAGCCAGGTTAATTAACCCAATCAACTCGGTTTAACCCACCCAATTGAACCCGATTAAACCAACCGAGCCGGTCCGACCCATAGGTCGAATTTAAGCTCATTTCAACACAATTTCGTTCTTTTCTTTTTCTTTGCAACATCTTCTCATTTTCTTTCAACATCGACCTTAGTAAAATTTCATACCGTATATTTTTTTATTTAAAAAATATATTTATTTTTTTATTTAAGAATTTTACTTTTTATAATGTCACATGGAACATTAAACTATGTAAAGTTTTTATATTATATAAAATTTTAGGAAGGAGAGATTTTTCTAATTTTTTATATTGATGATGTCAGCAACCGAATCAACCAGGGCTGACCCCGGTTGGACCTACTCCGTAAGAATTCTGGGTCGACGACAGGTCCAATTTTTAAAACCTGCCCCCCACCCAAATTCTCAATGGATGCAGGCTCTCATGCATGCCCTGGTTAAGGGCCAAAATCAAAGTATAGACAAATTAATGACAAGTGTACCAAAAAGACAGTCAATTAACAATGAACTTATAAAAGTTCGTACACCATCAATTTGAATGGATTTGAGCAAATTAATATTATGGAAAGGGATTCTATGTTTCCCTTTGTAAGTGATACATGAACACAATTAATACCTGCATTCTCTCGGGCTGACAGCCAAACAGTGATTTTTCTTCACAATTAATATCTGGGCCTCCGTGCAAATTCTACTAAACAGCAAAACTCTCTATGGATTACGACAGCAACTTAGACAGCAACAGTTTTAGGTAACGAGTGAGGTATGCCAGCGCTAACCTGCAAATACAGACAGAAATCATTTCAAGATACTATGATGGCCAGCCTGCAAGGGAAACAGAATGAGATTAACTAATATAACATGCGCATACAAGAAGCAGCTATGCAAGTTGAATCCCAAAGATCCTTTAGGCGCTACCTTGGCAGATTTATAGAGTTCATCGAGCACTTCAGACAAAGTTGGGTGTGCATGAACCGTAAGCTTTAAGTCCTGCAAAATTACAGAAAATCATTCTCTAGTTTCAAAATGATAGTCATACATAAACTATCGTCATAGGAAAATTGTAAAAGAGAGTTATGATATCTGATCCACTTTAAGCCATCACCAGTCTCCGTCAAATCATTTAAATTTTCAGTTTTTGTGACCCAGAACAAATGGGATGAGATGATGTTGATGATGATCGTATAGCGAAAGAAGGCAAATTATTTAAATGTTTGGGGCTCATGCTTCATGCAGTGAAACATGAGAAAACCTATGCAAATAACAACAAATTAATCGCCCACCCTGAAGGCACAATGGTCAGACTAACCAGTAGACGGTAAAGGGTCCTTGCAAAATACACAAGTACTAAAAATGCTTGTTGCCAAAAAGGAGTACTAAAATTGTTTTGGTAGCGTTTGGATTTCCGATTCTCTTTCTGGGTACATCACACTGGTCAGACTCACAACTAGATGGTAAAGAGTCCATTAAAAATACTTCTGTTTGCATAATACAAAAACAAGTACCAAAAATGTTGTTTTGGTACATTCAAGGAGAAAGAATGTTATGCTCAACTTAAAAAGTACCTGGATATTCGTCCCAAGAGCTATTGCATTTGATGCCTCATGGATGAGATCAGCAGCATGGAGTCCCAGTATATGGACCCCTAAAATCTCGCCAGTGTCTGGTCTGTAGATTAACTGCATGCCAACAGTTTACAAATCGTAACTATCAAAGAACTATATTTCAATTGCAATACACAACATAAAGAGGAAAGAAAGCTAAATTCTCAAGAATCAATTAGCACTTGATATACTGATAGTTCTAGAGCATCACCCCTAATGGACTTTTACGAAAAGAGAGATGTGGATAACTCGGGGTACAGTTCCATGTTTGAAGAAAAGTATCTCACAATTAGCATTAAAGTACATTCATCAAAAAGTAAAACCAAACATAACTTCACATTTATAACCCATGTAATATGGAGGTTTTAACATTTTTGTTACCTTAGCCAGTCCCTCTCCTTCATTTTCTGCAAGGGCCTTTGTATTTGCCTTAAAACTGGTTTTAGCTACACTTATTTCAAATCCCTCTTTTTCAGCTTTTTCCTGTGCTTGTGGCTGCGAAAGAGATTAATACAGGTCAAATTGTAAACACAATAATAGGTTGCCACTATATTAAGATTGAAGTTGCTGTAGAAATTAAAAAACTATTTAACACCAACATGTGCTGATTTTTTCCATATTAGCCATGAAAGTGCAGAACAAATGTTAGTTTATCGAGAACATCTGATTGGTAGCATAGTCACTCAAGTCTCAACTTTATACTTTGCTTTTGAACATACATCGTAAAGAAGAAGCGTTATTCTTATTTATGCAACCACACTATTGCCTTCCCATCTGATTAAGGACACAAACATAGTGGACTTTTTTTTTGCCAAACACAAACACATAGTGGACTTAACTTAGCAAACAGCATACATAGTAAATTATCAAATATGGATGACATTTATTTTTATTCACTAAGAGCGCATAAAATGCTTTGGAGTTATAGAGGAAAAATAGAGTGAAAATGATACACTTTTTCAGGAAAAAAAGTCACCTCAGTGAGCCCGACCATACTGATTTCTGGATGAGTGAAACAGGCAGCCGGGATGCTCAAGTGATTTAGAACATGATCTTTTCCAGAAAGCTGCTCAATAACTGCGTTGAAAAATACTAATGCATTAACTTAATGCTCCACTACCATCTCTTTTAACCTTCACCCCATCTATATTTTTTAATTTCTCTGCCCATGCAAGATTGACACACATAAAAAAACAACTAAGAATTACCTGAGATCCCTTGTGCACTTGCAGCATGAGCAAGCATCATTTTACCATTCGCATCTCCAATACAATACACATGAGGAACCTAACATACAATCAGCATTACTTTCTTTTAGAAGATTGAATTAGAATATTTGCTGCTCGAGCAACATGAAGAATTAGAAAAGTATTTTCTCAAAGGTTATATGCATGATCAAAAGAAAACTAGAGTGTTATAAGAATTTATTCATGACATACCAAATTCCCATCCTGATCTATGACTCGCATCCGCTCATCAACAGGGACAAACCCGCGTTGTGTCACCACATTAATCTGCAAAAAAATTGCAAGATCAATATTCAAATCCGACCATAATTTTTGCATGTTCTATTCATTTTTAAACATTGGCATATGCACATACATTCTCCAAGCCAAGACCTTTGGTAAATGGTGCCCTTCCAGTTGCAACAAGTGCTGTATCCACCTGCAGAAATAGCAGGATCAAAAATCCAGATTGTGCACCAGTTTTCATACAGCATTCAGACAGCAATGTTGCATCTGTAATCAAAATGTACCTCCAAAGTATCTTTAGGTTCCTTTGTTTTTGCATCAATAAGCTCAATGATAACAGGTTTACCATCCTTTGCTGGAGTGACCTATTAACAAAACCAATAAGGTGCAGTCAGTGACAGCACTTCCAACAATTAAAGCGTCCAAAGGCACAATAGAAATTTATTAAAACACCTTTTTTGCAAAGACACCAGTGTGGTAATCAATCTTCCTTGGATTGATAAGAATCCTTTGAGCCAACTTCCCTATTTCAGGATCAAAGCCAGGCATAAGTTGATCTAAAGCTTCAACAAAGGTAACCTGCAGAGAGACTTTCTGGTAAGCTTCAACATTTATGGTACATGTGGTATAAGAAAGCAAATGCATACCTCGCTCCCAAGAGCTGTGTATACGTCACTAAATTCAAGCCCAATATATCCACTTCCTATGATAGCAATCCAATCTGGAACAGACTCCAACTTCAGTGCATGATCACTTGTAATCACAGTTTTCCCTGTGTCAAGTCATTTAACAATATTCAGTAACCTGCGACTCGATAAAAAAAACATATGACCGGAAAAAAAAAGCACTATCTGCCGCCACTTGCAGCACTACTTGTACATCAGTTGACTGTTAAAGTTGAGGCTTCAGTTAAGTACCACAATAAGATGTAGATACAGCAATCACAAGACAATATATATACAGAATTCCTTTCTGAGGCCTTAAGCCCATCAGCTACGTCCAAGTGTTTTCTCACTCTTCTCTTGATATACAAAATTATTTTTATAGTGAGGGGCATAAATGTAAGGAACAAGTCTGTACCATCAACTTCAATGCCATTAGGGACAAAAGGAACAGAACCAGTAGCAATGATTATGTCTTTTGCAGTAACCACAGTCTCAGCAAAGCCCACTTTTCCGAACTTAACCTGTTGTGGACCCTGTAATATATTGGCAAATATGATAATATTAGAGCATCAGAATGTATTAAAAAATGACCTCATCAAGAGTATCCCAAGGATACATGAGTTCCGTAGATCATAAAAGTGATATTTCTAAAGAAAGAAGATTATTAAGACCCAGACAAAGTTACCATACCATGATTGTTCCAACACCCGTTAATATGTCAACACCTAATGCTTTCATTGAATTCGTTAAGTTACTACGAATTTTTGAAGCTAAGTCATTTGCATGATCAGCAACCTTTTGCCTGTCATATCCCGCAGCAGCTACCTGTCATCAAAACCCATTGATATTAAAGATAAATAAACATTGTGATGTGAATAATTAGCTTTAAAGAATTTCCCATAACCTTTTGTTACCTGCAAACCCAAGGCCTTCAAATGATGTTCAGACTTAAGCTCCCTCATCCTACCACTGATAGCAAGGAGAGCTTTAGATGGAACACAACCTCTATTCACACACGTTCCTCCGACTACATCTCCCTCGATAATGGCAGTTTTCAGCCCCTGAAACCAGTCCACACTAGCATGTTACATTATAGTTAAAATAAAATATTCTTACTGCATGAATTGGTCATAATACTTATAAACGTCCCTCTCCCCCTCCTTCATCCCTAGCCTATTATATAAGTCATCAAACGCCTTAAATTTAGCTTCACTCACTATCTTTTTAGCCACTCTCTTTCCCTTAACATATCTCTCCCAATTCTCTTGATTTTTACACTTTTGCCACTCCTTAAAAAAGCCTTTCTTTTCCTTTATAACTCTTTGGACTTCCTCACACCACCACCAAGTTTCTTTCTTAACGTCCACTCTCCTCCTCACTTCACCAAGTACTTCTTTTTCCACTTTTTTAAGACACTTAGCCATGCTTCCCCACATTATTGTTGGCTCCTTAAGCCCTAGTTGAAATAGATGGGCAAGAAGTGCCAAGGTGTGATCAATTTCGTTACTTAGGATCCATTATCCATAAAGAAGGGGATATTGATAGGGATGTGGTGCATAGGATAAATGCGGGGTGGGTAAAGTGGAGGGCAGCCTCGGGAGTGTTGTGTGATAAGCGGGTTCCAAAAAGACTTAAAGGCAAGTTCTATAGGACGGCTATTAGGCCTGCAATACTCTATGGAGCGGAGTGCTGGGCACCAAAGAGGAGTCATATAGATAAGTTGAATGTAGCCGAAATGAGAATGTTGAGGTGGATGAGTGGGATAACTAGGAGAGATAGGATTAGAAATGAATATATTCGTGAGAGCCTAGGAGTAGCACCTTTAGGGGAGAAGCTGAGGAAATGTATGTTGCGGTGGTATGGGCATATGCAAAGAAGACCTTTAGATGTCCCTGTGAGAAGATTAGAAGGGATACATGTAAACGATGCTAAAAGAGGGAGAGGGAGACCTAAGAGAACTTGGATGGAGTTAATAAGAAAGGATTTGACTTTATTATCTCTTACAAAAGAGGTAGCCCAAAATAGGCTGGAATGGAGGAGTAGGATCCGTGTCGCCGACCCCAAATAGTTGGGAAAAGGCGCTAATTGATTATGATTATGATTATGATTATGAATTGGTCATAATATATTCCAGCTCAAGGGGATACAAGAAGGACAAAAGCATGTATCATATCACTATTGGCGAACATATAATCAATGAGAAGTACTGGATTTCTAGCAAACGATTTACCAAAAAAAAAATTCTAGCAAATGCCGAAACTATAATCATAATCATAATCAAATAGCGCCTTTTCCCAACTATTTGGGGTCAGCGACCTATGCCGAAACTATAGAAAAACTATAAACAAAGATCTGATGCAGACAAATAAAAATGATCAGCCAGGAATTTGAACAAGTACACGAGATAACTGTAATAAGTCCTATGGTTATGTTAATGATCTGCAACACTTCGTTTAGTCAGGCAATAACTGTTTCAAGTCTCTGTGAAAATTAACAATCAAATAAAATGCGAACTAAAATTACATATCAGCTACAAAAAAAACCCTGAATGTAACTAAGTTCAAATTGAAAAGTAGAAATATAAATCAATTCACTATCCAATACGCATGAAAACTTGAAATAACAAACTGGAATATTTCAAATAGTACATTCACTTGGGGAGATTCGAACAAACCGTCCATCTACATTTGTGCAGTCCCAATGCCATCACTTTACTGACGACGGAAGTTAAATGAAGTGAAGACAATCCATTGAGTTAAATTCTCAAGACCATGGCACACGGTCGTGATCATCTGCTCCAGCAGCGCGTTTCATTTTAATGCATTAAGGAAAAGATCAGAAGAGAACGCCGTATTTAAGTGCAAATTAGGAAGTCTTGCCAATCAGAGTTAGCATATTGTCAAGAGCATGAGTTCTGTATTGTACAACAGGCCAATTAAGCTCAAAATTTACGGATCAGATTAGCACGTAATGTATATGTAAAAAACGAGCATTTATTTAGATCTCTCCAAATTTGAAGGACAAATATGTTGTTCTTCATAATATACAGTGCAAAAATCAACACTCGACGAAAATAGAAGGTGAGAGAGACTCTGAGAAGATATGATACCTTCTCGACAGCGTGGAGTGCGGCTCCGTGACCCCCGACTCCAGCTCCAATAATGATGAGGTCGTAATCAAATCCCTTAGACGGCGCACCATTGCCCGAAACCGCCGCAGTCACCATCTTCGCACAGCTCCGACGGTGCAACAGTGGGCCGATTCTACGGGAAGAACCGGACGGCCTGACGGCGGAGCATCCGAAGGCTTCTCGGCGGAGGCCGCAGAAGCGGAAGTGGGATGGTTTTGTGACGCTGATGAAGGAGGAGAAGTCATGAGAGCCGTCGGACTTGGCGAGAGGCATGGTCGGCGAGAGCGCAATAGAAGCCCCCTGCATTGTGGCCGTGCCTGAGTTGAGCGGGCGGAGCAAAAGAGGAAGGAAAGGTGGTGGTTGGGGAAATTGGAGAGCAAGAGGGGGCGAAGAGGGTTTTATGAGGATGAAATAGTACAAGAAATGTGGGAGTTGGGAGGCTGCGAGGGGCGGAGTTGCCGAAGTTGGAGGAGCCAGTGCATCTCCATTCTCCCTGCCAGATCAACTCCTGCTTGTTTTGTGTTTGGCCTTCTTGCGATTGCCGCTCTGATTTGGGTCTAGGATGGGAACTCGTGGGAATTGCCCAAATCCGAAGTACACTACTGAGTGTGTTTCATGCATGGGTTCTACTTTTTACAGGATGTCTCCCCCTCCCCCTAGATAATTACGCTCTCTTGGGAGAATACCATTATACAACAATGGTTTTACTCGGAAGAATTGTATATAAAGAGTGACGTGAAGCAACTATTAAAAGGCAAGAAATCACATATATTGGCAGCTGCTCTCCCTCTTTGTCATATTTTTAATTAATTTTGACGGAGCCTTGCGAGGCTCTTCCATCAGGCGGCAGTTGGAGTGATTATTCGTGATTCAAAAACTCAATTTCTCGGTGCTACAACATATTTGGTTAAGCATCTAACGCTTTGATGTCAAAGCTTTGGTCTTGCTTATAGGGATTGCATTCGGCACACTTTCTTCGAGGGTCCCAAGTTATCATTCAAGGCTTCTTGTTACTAATCTAGATTTTGCAAAAGCATGTTATTACTCCATGGCGTATCTCCAATTGTCGCTGCTATTCGAAGGTTGGTGAAACTATTTGTTTTTCGCCCCTTCCAACACATTTATCACGAGGGCAATTCAGTTGCAAATTATTTGGCCAATTACGCATTGGATCAATATTGTTGTAGGCGGTGGATCTCCGGATAGTCTGCATTCATTGCTTTGTGCAAATAGGTTAGCCTGTACTTCTTTTCGTGTACTTTCAAATGGTTTGGGATTTTGTCTAAAAAAAGCCCATAAAATGATGAGTCTAGTAAGAAAAACAAAAAGAAACTACCCCTTTTCCTAACTAGGGGTGCGTTCGGAAGCTGAGACAAATCACATTTCAGGCCTCAAAAAAAATCTGTCAGGCCTGAAAAATGTTTGGTATTGGTGACGGTGATAGGTGAAAATTTTCCTGATGACGAATCGGTCATCACCAAGGTTTTTAAAACCGGACCGGCCATCGAACCGGATTGATGGCCGGTCCGGTTGGACCGCGGTTTGACCACGGTCAAACCGTGGTCAAACCGGAATGAACCGGTTTAGGTGTAAATAGGGTTAAGTATATAATAAATATAAATTTTGTATCATATTAACACAAAACTGTTGTAGTCCAAGTGGTTAAAACACAGGGGCGCTGGCAGGGGGTCTCGGGTTCGAATCCCCCCCCCTCCCCCCGCGCCCCCTCTTTCGAAAATTTTTTCAAAAAAAAAAAAAAAAAAAAACTGAAAAACCGGGTCAATCCGGTTCCGGTTACCCGGTTCGGAAAAACCGGCCGGTTGAACCGTCCGGTTTCGAAAACCGGGGTAAACCGGGTGGACCGGACCGGTTTTTCGACCGGTTCTGGTTCTCCGCGGTCGGACCGGCCGGTCCGGTCCGGTTTTGAAAACTATGGTCATCACGCTTCTTCAACGAAAAAAATTAGCTCTCTCTCCCAAATCATGAGGCGAGGTTCGTCCCCCTGGTGTTCACCTGCCATAGTTGAGGACCCCCCCCCCACCCCGACGCTGTCCCATTGAGCCGAGAGAGTCTGTGCCCCCCCTCCGTCGTCGTCGCCTCGTTAAGCCCCCCACCTCGATGTTGCCGCCGCCTCGTTGAGCCGAGGGAGCCCATGCCCCCCCCCCCCCCTCCCGGACAACTGCTCGGGTCGTCCATAGCCCCCCTCACCCCGACGCCTCTGCTACTGCACCGTTGAGCCCCACGTCGCCTGTCATATCTCCCTAATTTTTAATCTATTTTTGGACATTTTTTTCATCATTATAAGAAAGATCCTTAAAAATGAGGAAGAATAAAAAAATGGTCAAAACATATCAGAAATAATAAGAAATGCATCGTTGAAGTTTATCTCATTGAAAAAATTATCATGTAATTGATTACACGATAACTAAGCTATCATGCATTGGATTACACGATAGCACATTGTATCGTGTAATCCCCATTAAAATGGGACAAACTTCAACCATTCATATCTCCCTCATTTTTAGTCCATTTTTTTATTATTTCTTATTTTTATGCTCTTTCTGATCATCGTGATATCCTAATGATCTTGATATCCTATAAAAAAAATACCACAAAATCCACGATAAATAGTACACGATGGCTCAACATATTTATGATATGATTATTATAAAAAAGAGCCCTAAAAAGGAGAAAGAATTAAAAAATAGGTCAAAACGAATCAGAAATGAGTAAGAAATGCATCGTTAAAGTTTGTCATATTAAAAAGCTATCTTGTAATCGATTACACGATAGCCGTTTGCACGAATATTCCTTTACAAATACAAATCAATGTGATTTTTTTCACCCTTACGCCTGATAGTATGTCATTCTATTCCAACTTCTAAACGCGCCCTAGAAAAAATGAAACAAACGGGGTGTGGTGGGATGGCTAGAATGCTACCTTGAAGCAAGGTCCCGAGTTTGACCCCCCACTAAGTTGGGCACCCATAGAGTCTGGGAGAAGCTTGATGTAAAAAGCCATATGCCACATAGAACTGGAATTGAAAATATATATATTCACAACTCACCAAATGTAATGACATGGGTTTCGTTGTGGGAAGCATTTTTCATCTGCCTCAAGGATTTTCCCCCTGAAATTGGCATGTATAAGAGTCGTACATGCACATCACATGTGCTCTCTAGCAAAAAAAGTGTTGAAGCGCATAGTTGATCATGAGCACCATCGGTCCCGATGATAGCGGGCTCTTATGTAATGGTGGATTTCCAGGCGCAAATCCATGAGGTGGATAAAATATGCTTCATTTATTTTATACTTATAGATAAGGGGTTTTATTAATATAGCCATCTTCATTGATGGAAGATGGCTATATTAATATTTCATGTGCAACCATCATGTCATGAAGCCAATCTACATATTTGGAAAGGTATATGATGAATATGATGATGTTGAATATTCTTATCATTGTCCCATTTTCGGAGAGTTGCGTCAGGAAGGGCATCCGGCATAAAAACTTACCACTATGTTTATTTGTATGGATTTTGTACCTTGTTGATTCCGATAAGAGTCAAATGCGGTATATAATCCATGCCGCCGACCCCTGGGATAAAGCGTATGATGATGATGATGAGATAAGAGGGGTTTTATTAAAATAATATATATTAAAATAAATAATAATTAATAGATAAATATGCAAACTTAATTTCCGATCCAGTTATCTCACATACTATGCAAGCGCAAGCATGGTGCTCACCCTTGCAAGATCGATTTTTTTTCCACTCTAACCAAAAAGGCGTCACTAGAAGAGACACCTTCTTCTAATAATAAGGAAAATGTCTATTTCTATTAATGTTTTCCATTTTGTTATATTTTAAGCTAAGACATTGTTTCTATTGACACATTTTTTTAACGATAAAAATAGATAAAAAATAAAGCATCAATAGAAATGACATTTTTAAAATAAAAAGTGTAAACCGCTATTTCAAACGACATCTTTAAAGTATAGACTTTTTAGATTTATATTTTTCGTTAAAGCATGTTAAAACGTCATTTGAAACGACGTTATAGTTGAAAATATAACAAAATAGATAGCGTCAATAGAAGATACATTTTCTTTGTTACTAGAGGAATGTGTCACAAGGCGTATCTTCTAGTGACACATTTCGTGTCAAAGTGAAAAAAAAGACTGCGCAGGTGCAACGCCATGTTAGCGTTTGCATGGTATGTAAGATAACTGGATTAGGAATTAAGTTTACCTATTTTTCGCTTGTTTATTACTCCATTCCAAAATACTGTGTATATTTGTAAATATTCACTGCTCTAAAATATTATTTATATTTCACCAAATCATGCGATTTCTTCTTTCCAAAATTGGAAGAGACTTGGAAGGATTGACTTGAACTTGGTTCGCCAACGAGCATACGAGTTGGACAGGTTATTAAGGAGAAAAAATCACACGACTTCCTTGTAGGCTTCATGGTCCAATAAAAATGAGAATTTTCTCAAATGTACAGGGTATTTTGAAACAGAGGGAATATTTATTTTAATATATATCATTTAATAAATTCCCTTTTTTTCTTTGTACATTTAGTTACAAAACATGTTTCATTGTCGGCCCCAAGAAGAAAAGCCAAATTGTTACAAAAAATAAAAAGAAAATAAAGGATATGTAGTTATGTACCCAAGAAAAAAAAGGAAGAATGTGGCCAAAAAGTTACTAATTTTGTACTTTTTTACCAAAAAAAAAGCACAACATTTTTTTACCAAAAAATCCTCATGTCTGACGTAATTGATTATCTGACAGCATTGGACTAAGCTGACCGATAATAATCAGTTTAGTTGCCCTTGGATGAAGGTCATTGTCCTGATCAAATGGTCATTATCTTATTTATATTCTTACCAAAATCCACATATAAGCAACTTTTATTACCGGCTGGCAAAGACGCGTGCCAGTACAGAAGTCAGTGCGGGTAACGGTTCTTGTCGTAAATTGCAATCAGACTCAGGGCTACTTTCGGCTTCCCCAAGTGCGCAAGAAAGACGAAGTGTGGTGTGCAGGAACCAACTGAAAAGTCTAAAAAAACAACTGAAAATTCGGACAAAAGGGGGCCGGGACAGAGGTCCCTCCACTCTGACCAGCGGCGGAGACGGTTAGGGTTTCGGCCACTCAAAATCCCTTCTTCTTCTTCTTCCTCCTTGAGTCCTCTCGGTGGTATTGGCCGGAGTTCGGTTTCCGTCATCTTCAATTCTTTCCGGCGATTATCAGGTTTTTGGGTTTTGGTGCATTTCTGCGATTCTTTCTTGGAAATGGGCGCCGAGGAGAAAGATCCGCCGGAGCTGACTCCTTTGCAGGTTAGTGATCTCTTGTTGTTCTGGAAGCTCCTGGACGTGATTCTATGCTCTTCTTTTGCTTATGTTCTTGTTGCCCTAAAGGGTTAGAATCATTCGAGGCCGTGTAAACATGACTGTATGCCTTTGATTGCCCAAAATGAGCTCGTTTGGATATTGTTGTCGATTCTTTTTTCAGTTAGTTATAGTTTGGTTGGAGTTACTTTATTGAGTTGTGGCTGTCACTGTGAGTCAATTGACATGATACTGGCTTGCCTTCTGGAAATGAGTTTTGGATCCTGTTTTTTCTTCGGCCAAGAAGCGCTAATTGTTAGTGGAAGTGTTTAAGCCAGTTTATTTAGCGATTCCTATAACAATTGGATAGGATTGCCTATGTGATTTTGCATGTTCTATGCAATTGTTGGGTTGCTGATTTGTTAGTGGATAATGACAGAATCTTATTTTTTAAGATTTAGAAACTACCTTTCAGAGGTCACAGGATGAACCTTGCAGTTACTTTATAGACAGCTATTGGGCCATCTATTCTTCTCTGGAATCACAAATTTGATTCTTCTCATGTTCTTAATTACAAGAAACATGTTTTTGTACATGACTATAGATTTGATGTTTCGTCTAGAGATACAATCAATCCTTACAGGTAACTAGTTGCGTGTTCATATTGATGGCCATAGACACCTCTTTCACATGGATAGGTAAAACGCTGATCCTAGTTTTTATCATAATATGGCTCCGCAGCATAAATAATCAAGGTTGATAATTGGTGTCATTATTTCCTTATATAGGTTTGCTTTAAAAAGGTTTGCCGTGAAAGTTTGCCACCATGCTTTTTTACATGGATTCTGGCCTGTACCTTTAACCAGATGGAACCACCTCAACTAGTTCATTACTTATATCTGTAAGCTTAAGCTGTTGGAACTTGCAATTGGACATACACGAAGGGGTGCTTACACAATACGAATATTTCATCCCCTGGAACGTTTAGCTCTGATACTGTTGTCAGAGAATAAATCTTTTCAATAGCATAAACTGTTTGGGAGCTATATCTGTATAGGAAGTAGATGATAATTTCTTTTTGTGTGTTTCTAATTCTGAACTATGCGATCTTTTGGTGTAGTTGTCCATTGTAAAATGTGTTTGTTTTATTTTCCTTCTAAAAATCTTTGAAGGTGCTTAATGATGTTTTATAGATATATAAAAAATTCAAGCAGCAAGAGCAGGTGCAAGACATGGTTTAATGCATGTGTCCCAGGGCCTATGCCTGTATGTACTAACTTCTGGAGTCATATGTTCGTATTCAGTGTCAGAAAGGAAAACTTTGTTTCTCTCGGTCACTCTTTCTGCCTTATGACCATGTTTGCCAAGATTTCGCGAGATGGAAATCTATGTTATGGAGTATTGTTCATTCAGACCTGCATAATATTCCATTAGTAACTTTTCTTTTGATGCTTTACTGATTGTTTCTACATGACAGTGGGAGCTTTTTTTTTAATAGTTTGTATGACACCTGAGTTGGACCTTTGGAAGATAAGTACACTAGAAGCCTTTAATTAAGTTGGACAAAATGGATTAGATAACTTTTGAGAAGGATCAACTGCAGTTATGCAGCATCTAAATGGTTTTCCTGCCCATCAATTTAGATTCGGGACTGTGAATTTACATAGCTGTCATTACTTAATTTCTATATTTAGTTGTCAATTTTTACTGAACTCCTGGAATTATTTACTTCTTTGTGTGACCGGAAAGTCATTTTTTATGCTTGATGAATTGGTCTTCATGCACGTTAGCGTTTTCCTGCTAAATTTTCTGTATCAACTACATGTTCCTTTTCCTCCAGCTTATTAATTTGTTGGTTTGTCGATTAGCTGTTCCTCGTACTTAATTTTACAAATGGAGGGTGTGGTTCCTGGATTCTGATTTTTACTTCTTACAATTTTACATTTCACATGGACCATTTTGCAAGTGGGTTTATTATTTATTTTGCTATCTTTCTGAGTTTTGATATTCGATTCTGCAGCAACGTGTAAAGGTATACCGATTGAATGATGATGGGAAATGGGATGACAGGGGGACAGGCCATGTAACAGTTGGCTATATGGAGGTATGTCCTGTCATGTAATTGCGGAACTACTTTTGGGCTATCATGGCCAGGTGAACGGAGAACTAGAGCTTACTTTTTTCTACACAAAAGTGCCAAAAAATAGGCTCAAATATAAGATAACATATTGGTCTTGGACCCAAAATGTGAAAGTACTTTTGCGATTTAATACTGCTCTTCGTCGCTCATCATTTTTCCATTGTTCTTTTTTTGTTCACACGGAAATGTCAATCGCATGTTTGGTTGACAGAGGACGGATGATCTTGGATTGTTTGTGATCGATGAAGAAGATAATGACACATTACTTGTGCATCGTATCTCTTTGGATGATATATATCGGAGGCAAGAAGGTATTACGTTTTCTTTTATGGGATACTTAGGAGATTCTTTTGAGGAACTTTATTGAAGGTGGAGTGCCTGAATTTTCATGATAGTAGACTGTCCATATGTTTCTATTTTTTTGGCAAATGCGTATTTTTTTATTTTGGAATGATGTGTATTTATGTATTTTTGAAGCAAAACAGAGGCCTAAAAGCTACACTTATGTGAGATTTGGCAAATTTATATTATTCAACAGCGTTGTCATTTTAATCATCACCATCATCTAATTCAAGTTGTTGAAGTTGGCTATTCATATATGACTTTATCATTCAGCTCTTTGAATTATTGTCTTTTCCAAGTCATGATATTTTGGGAAAGTTATAAAAAAAGGCATTTGATCTCATCATGGTTTGGAATAGATGTATTTTAAATGCTTAATTTAACTTCAACATATGTGTCTACGATCTAATTTCTTGCATTACAGAAGAATATTATCCAACGTTCTGATATGTTGCATTGATGGCTATTTTCAGACACCATTATCTCTTGGCGAGATCCAGAGTTTTCGACCGAGTTAGCTCTCAGCTTTCAAGAGAGTACAGGTTGTTCTTTTATTTGGTAAGTTGCTAGCTGACGTTTTTATGCCTGTTTAAGTCTCCACCAAGAAATTTGACGTTGGTGGTTGTCTGTGCTGAATTTTGTGGGGTTTCCTGTGTTTACAGGGATCATATCTGTAATGTGCAGAGAAATGTGCATTTTGGCACTCTATGTAGTGAGTTTTCTTCTGTTTTTTACATGTTAATGTGTATAATTAGTGCAATTCTCTTTATGGAGGCCTAAACTCATGGAAACAGGTGTAACCTACTTCATGACTTCTTGCTAATTGGCCAGTATGTCCTGGTTTTCAAAGTCATGTGCGTGAAAAAGGAATTTTGGATTTAGATTTCCAACCACTTATTTTCTTTTCACCACATTTTCCTTATTTTGATAGTGTACTTGTTTCATGATCAACTCGACAAAGTGTCTAAGGTTATGCATATGATATGCATTTTTCTTCTTTTCTATATGAACTAGACACATAGGGGTTATTAAAAAACTGGTTCCATTTGATTTGGCTTTCTGTGTTTTTTTGCTAGTTCACTGCATCTTTTCTGGTTGGCCCTTGTAGATCTGGGGCCTGAATCCTCGGAAGCTCTTGAGACATCTGGGATTTCACGAGCAAATGGTATACCTTTTTATTGGTTATGCTTTTATGTGCTTTTTCTGTTCCAAATGTTATAGTCAAGATTGTGAAGAATGAATGCACACAGATGTCTGAATGAAAAATGGCTCCAAATAAGTTGAAGTGTATGGTTTTAATTAAATGGTCCCCACTTAAATTTGGTGGATCCCCAATTCGAGGAGTTCACTTTCTGTTTGTAGTGGTCTGCTACTGGGCCCCAAGGAATGGGCTGAACTGGTGGGAGATGATGGTGGTGACACACTACCACATTGTCAATGTTGCCAACTTTTTTACTGAGGATGGGCCTAATTGCTGAGGCAGGCGACCTAGCAAAATGGCCTTTCAACTTAAGCTTTTTTAAGTGAACCCACACCCTTAAATGAGGCAAAATTTTCTATCTGTTATGTTTCCAAGGTGGTGTCAACTGAGGGGAGGGGAGGGTGGTAATATACCGCTGGGCTGTGACCATCATCACCATCATACGCCTTATCTCTCCTGTATGGGGTCGTGGCATGAATTCTGTACCATTTTTTACTCTCTTTAGAATAAAAATTATGGTACAAAGTTCATGTAAAGAAATGTAGTGGCAAGTTTTTACGCCGGATGGCATTCCTGATGCAACCCTTTATAAGAGGGAAAATGAGATGAAGGTTCAGCATGATCATCTAGACATATTCAGCTTATGCCTTTCCAGTTATGTGGAGTGGCTTCATTCGATGATGGTTGATCTCAATCAAATAGAAACTTGCAAATAGTATTATTAGAAATCTGTTATATTGGCGGGCTAGTAATAAGTTTCAGATTGAATAGCTAGTAATCCATAGTTTTCTTCTTGCTTATGTATATGGAGTACAAACTTAAATTTTGCAAGCACTTTTTATAGTTATTTGAGAGTTTCCGTTGATTTTGCTATGCAGGTGAGGCATCACAAAGCATCGTTAATGATTTAAGGGAGTTTCCTTCTGTTGAGCTGTCAACACTACCATTGATCATTAAGGTGCTTGTGGACCTCGGCAGTAGTGTGTTTAGTCTCATTTTCATCATAATCATAATCATGATTAGTCTCATTTTATTGTAGATTATTGATTAGGGATATGTGAAGTTTGTTCTGTTTAGCAAGGTTGTGAATAATTGAACAGTGTTTCATATACCTTTTAGAAGACAGATGGTTTTATATGGTCTCTATAGTGTTCAATCACATAAGCGCGACCAAAGATTATGTAGGTGTTTTGTAGAGTATGACGAACTAATTGTTTGCACAAGTGACAATAAAAAATCTTGTTGTAACAGGTTGACATCTTGTCTTCCCTGAGGAATATCTTATCATAATCACATGATATCATAATAATGGTTTAAAGCCAAATGGAGCGGGAGGGGACTAAATAGGAGACGCAGTTAGGTGATTACCTGTTAATGGAAAGAGTAAAATAGAAAGTGAGCCAATGACAGGTGAAAGCATCTGTAGGATCGTAATATATCTGAGAAAAGAGTGCTCAGTAGATTAAATAGAAAATAGTAAGAATCATAAGAGCTCAGGAGAACTCAAGACAAGAAGAGGTTGAAGAAATGAGGAAGAAAAGGGTGATCAAGAGGAAGTGGAAGAAGAAGAAGAGAGATAAGGGGAAAAGAGCGATTGAAACTATTTTTACTCGTGAGATGTTAATTGATTATATCTCAGGATCTTAACTGAGCTCAACAAGATTGATATCTATTGATGTACCCTTTACCCCAGTTGGGGCAGGGGGTGGAGGCAGGTCATATTTTATGGATTTAAATAGATGACGACATGCTTATGGAATCCAGTAATTTGAGATAAAACAAAATTTTTTTGATGCATTATTTCAGTATGCACATGTTAAAATTTCATAATTTGAAATCACATAATAAAGTACAGACCTTTTATGAACCTTTCCAGTGTTTTGGTGCACCTTGGGCTTCTTTCTGGGTGAAGAGCCATGTCTTGTTGACCGGATGTCATCAGACGTCCCCTTCTTTGAACATTTTTTCTCCTATTATCTCTGATGCTTGCTTTATTGGGATCATGGAATCCATCTCCCAAGATGTTTACCAAGGTATCGAAATGAAAAACTGTGGGAGATGAATTCACCTGGTGTGATGATGTGTGGGCCTTGTATGTGCCCGAGTGGATTGGCTGCGTGTTACAATGCACTAAGGGGCCGGGTTGCCTTGTCCCTCCTAGTGAGGTCTTAAGGTCTCCGGCACCCCTCATTAACCTAAAAATGAAAAAGAAAAAAAATTGCGAGAGGATGAGTTTTATGGTTCTTGTAGAGGTATAATTAGTGTATGTTCAAGTATACATACAATTCCATGTATGTATGTATCTCGTGTAAAGTAGTTCATTGAATCTATCTAAGAAGCATGGATACGGATACGGTGCCATGATATGGACACGGGGACACGACATTTTTCCAAAAAGTGGGATACGACACGGCTAATAAAAAATTCTTTATATAATTTTAAATATATTTTTTGGTATTGTAGCACCGCCATTGTGTCTCACAATGCCCGGTCCCAAGTCCGGGGAAAAGGAGGAGGGTTAGCGTCAGGTTGACAGCCGGCTATAAAAACTCTGTCAATCTCTATGGATCTTACACCAAACATTCTAGCTAAAGCTAGGGCGTTCCCTGGAAGCGACGCGTTGTGCCAAAACCCGGGTGCAATGATAAGTAAGCAAGGGTTGGCTAGGGCGTTCCCTGGAAGCGACGCATTGCAACAATGCCCGGTTGCAATGAAAAGTGGGCAAGGGTTCTCGCGTTGGTCTGGACGGGCGCGAGTAAAGAAGCTAGTCCATGAGCGTAGGATTAGAGTGGCATCGTGGAATATTGGGACCTTAAAGGGTAAGGGTATGGAGTTAGTAGAAACACTCAAGAGAAGGAGGGTTAACATAGCTTGCTTGCAGGAGATTAAGTTTGTAGGAGAGAAGGCTAGGGAGCTGGGGGAAGGCTTTAAACTAGTTTATGTAGGTAAAGTTTCAAATAGGAATGGGGTGGGTATAGTGGTGGATAAGGACTTGAGACAAAGTCTTGTAGGTGTCAAGAGATTTAGTGATAGAATTATATTAGTGAAGCTAGTGTTATGGGATTTCATAGTTAACGTTGTTAGTGCTTATGCACCTCAAGTAGGATTAGGAGAGGACCTTAAGAGGCAATTTTGGGAGGAAATGGACTTAGTATTGCAAGGGATACCTAACGGGGAAAAGGTTATTATAGGAGGCGACTTAAATGGGCATGTAGGGGCGAAGAATATAGGTTTTGAGGCGGTGCATGGGGGGTACGGTTTTGGGGAGCGGAATGAAATAGGAGAAGCTATTCTTGATTTTGCAATAGCAAACGATCTAAGCATAGCAAATACCTATTTCAAGAAGAGGGAAGAGCATCTAGTAACTTTCAAGAGTGGACCGCACAAGAGCCAAATAGATTTTTTCTTAGTTAGAAGCGAAGACAGAACTAAGTGTAAGGATTGTAAGGTTATACCCGGTGAACCTATAGCACTTCAGCATAAATTAGTTGTTTTAGATGTTCTCATAAAGGGATGGAAGAAGCAAAGTTCGGATAAAGTGGAATGCTCAACACTTTTGTGGAGAGGTTGAGGTTTGAAGGGGATTGGAAATTAAATGAGGAGCCAACAATGATGTGGGGAAGCATGGCTAAGTGCATTAAAAAAGTGGGAAAAGAAGTACTTGGTGAAGTGAGGAGGAGAGTGGACGTCAAGAAAGAAACTTGGTGGTGGTGTGAGGAAGTCCAAAGAGTCATAAATGAAAAGAAGGGCTTCTTTAAAGAGTGGCAAAAGTGTAAAAATCAAGAGAATTGGGAGAGATATGTTAAGGGAAAGAGAGTGGCTAAAAAGATAGTGAGTGAAGCTAAATTTAAGGCGTTTGATGACTTATATAATAGGCTAGGGACGAAGGAGGGGGAGAGGGACGTTTATAAGTTAGCCAAGTTAAGGGATAGGAGGAGCAGGGACTTAGAGCAAGTTAGGTGTATTAAAAGTGAAGATCAAAGGGTCTTAGTGAAAGATGAGGAAATTAGAGAGAGATGGCGTGAGTATTTTGAGCGTTTATTGAATGAGAATTATAGTAGTGGGATAGAGTTTGAGTCTAGTCTTGTTAAAGAGATGACTTATTTTAGGAGATTCTCCATAGAGGAAGTAGGTGCTGCGTTAAGGAAGATGAAAAAAGGCAAGGCTCTAGGGCCCGATGGAATTCCTATTGAAGTGTGGAAGGCACTAGGAGGTGTGGGCTTAACTTGGTTGATTAATTTGTTCAACAAGATTTGGAAGTCTTCAGAGGATGCCAGAGGAGTGGAGGAGTACCCTCATACCCTTGTATAAAAATAAAGGGGATATCCAAAGTTGTACAAACTATAGAGGTATAAAAATTATGGCGTATACTATGAAATTATGGGAGAGAGTATTAGAAGGGCATCTGCGAAAAGTTACTAAAGTATCAGAGAATCAATTTGGTTTCATGCCAGAGAGGTCAACAATGGAAGCTATATTTTTACTACGGCAGTTAGTTGAGAGGTACAGGGATAGAAAATAAAACCACTTTATGGCCTTCATAGATTTGGAAAAAGCCTACGATAGAGTGTCAAGAGAGCTTATTTAGAGTGTTTTGAAGAAGAAGAGTGTCATAAGAGGTTACATAGATATCATAAAGGATATGTACGAAGGGGTTGTGACTAGTGTGCGGACTATTGGGGGGGGAAACTAAGGAGTTTCCGGTTACGGTAGGTCTTCATCAAGGGTGATGCGGAGCCATAGTGGTCCCACGTGAAATTTATTATTACATTTACATTTTTAGAATTTTACTTATATTAGGACTTTCAATTATGGAAAGATTTTATTTGATTTAGGATTTAGAATTTGGGATTCTAGTTGAGATTTGATTCCAAGTTAAGACTTCTCTTATTTAGTATGTTATCTTTCATTAAGATTCTCTGTAAGGCTATTTAAAGGCATGATTATCAATAAGAAAATCAGTCGATGATTTGAAAAAAATACCTTGTTTCTCTCTGTTGATGGAGATCTCCGTTGGTGCCGAAGCCAACAAGCCCCGGTGACGAATCCGGTGGTTGCTGTCCGGTGGTGATTCCGGCAGCCCTTCTGGTGGTGATTCCAGAAGATGGCCTACTGGCCGCCCTATCCTTCAGTCCGCTATCCTTCTTATCCCTCCATCCCCTCCGCTCCTCCTCCTCCACGTGCTGTCCGCTATCAACTTGGTGGCCCATCAAACAACTTGCATCCCGTTCCTTCCCCTGTCACCTTAGATTTCATACTCCAACAATTGATTGCTCTGAATGCCAAATTTGATGCTGTGAATGCCCAATCTACAGTGCTCGTCCGCGAGTCTGCCAAGATCAACGCTCGCGTCGCACGCCTATGCTCTCGCCTACCATCGGCTGTCACCACTTCCCCATCAGATGGCCCAACACTTCCCGTGATCCACGTCCATCAGCCGTCTGAAACAGTGTCCGTGCCGACCATCCATGACCAAGAGCCATCTGAACCAGATGGCGAGCTCATTGTGCCGGTCCATCAGTCGGATACAGCCGACTCCCCGGCCACAATGGAACATGAGACAGCCGACTCCCCTGCCACAATGGAACATGAGTCAGCCGACTCTCCGGCCACAATGGAACATGAGAACGTGCAAAAAGGTATGATTTTTCCTTACCCGGAAGCACCCCGCATCGAATCCCAACCCGTGGAAGTGTCTCCTGAATCTCAGCTCGAGCTCTGCCCTCCATGGCCGGCGCTCATCCTTGGCAGTAACTTTTCTTCTCTTTTTGATGGCCACACGAACTATCCCGGCGCCAAAGATCTCAACTTTCCTGTTCCAGTCGTGTCTGGAGCACACCACCACCACGCCGCCACCGACTGGAGGGTCTTGAAGTCCGTCATTGGTGCTATGCTTCCTCGTCGCCGCCCTCCACCTGATCCACCGCCTCCACCTCCACCGATGGTGTCCAAAGTTATCATCTTTTTTCCTTTTCGCTGCCGCGGCCGACCATCTGCCTCGCCCCGCCACGACTGCCGCTACTGCCATCCCGTGCGGCCGCCTTGCTTTGTCTTCGCTTCACTGCTCCGTCTTGCAACGTCGCCGCCTGCCTTCACGCCACTGCTCCGCCGCCACTCTGCCTTCGCGCCACTGCTCCTTCGCCATGCCGCCGCCGCAGTCGACCATGTTGCCGACCACGTCGATTCCCCCCATGCCGCTGCCACGGTCGCCCTAGGGCACCACCTCCTTCACTCTGTTTTTTTTTCCCTTCGAAAGGTCGGCCCGGGTTCATTAAAAAAAAAAAAAAACTGACCCAAGGTTTGGCTCGGGCCGAGTTAATTTGGTCACGGTTCACATTTAATGTGGCTGCATCATGTTTACAGTTGGCACAAATTTGGTCCGGTTGAAGTTCATTTTGGACGAACCAGCCATCGTGTATCGTGAACGCGTTTATTGCTTTCAAACGGGACCATCTTTTTGTGTTTTCCTAGTCGTACGGTGTTGAGAGGTAATTTGCCGGTCGCGTGAGCCATACTCGTCGGAGTCGAGTTTCTTTCACTCGTGGAGAATGATGCGGAGCCATAGTGGTCCCACGTGAAATTTATTATTACATTTACATTTTTAGAATTTTACTTATATTAGGACTTTCAATTATGGAAAGATTTTATTTGATTTAGGATTTAGAATTTGGGATTCTAGTTGAGATTTGATTCCAAGTTAAGACTTCTCCTATTTAGTATGTTATCTTTCATTAAGATTCTCTGTAAGGCTATTTAAAGGCATGATTATCAATAAGAAAATCAGTCGATGATTTGAAAAAAATACCTTGTTTCTCTCTGTTGATGGAGATCTCCGTTGGTGCCGAAGCCAACAAGCCCCGGTGACGAATCCGGTGGTTGCTGTCCGGTGATGATTCCGGCAGCCCTTCTGGTGGTGATTCCAGAAGATGGCCTACTGGCCGCCCTATCCTTCAGTCCGCTATCCTTCTTATCCCTCCATCCCCTCCGCTCCACGTGCTGTTCGTTATCAAAGGGTCAGCCTTAAGTCCGTATCTTTTCGCTTTAGTTATGGATGAGCTTACTAGTCATTTGCAAGATAATGTACCTTGGTGTATGCTTTTTGCAGATGATGTAGTTTTAATTGATGAGAGTAAAGTAGGTTTAAATGCGAAATTAAAATTGTGGAGGGATGCTCTATAATCAAAAGGTTTTAAAATAAGTAGGACTAAGGCAGAGTGCATGGAATTTAATTTTAAGGAAGGTAGAACTATAGATAGAGCCCTAATTGAAATAGATGGGCAAGAAGTGCCAAGGTGTGATCAATTCCGTTACTCAGGATCCATTATCCATAAAGAAGGGGATATTGATAGTGATGTGGTGCATAGGATAAATGCGGGGTGGGTAAAGTGGAGGGCAGCCTCGGGAGTGTTGTGTGATAGGCGGGTTCCAAAAAGACTTAAAGGCAAGTTCTATAGGACGGCCATTAGGCCTGCAATACTCTATGGAGCGAAGTGCTGGGCACCAAAGAGGAGTCGTATAGATAAGTTGAATGTAGTCGAAATGAGAATGTTAAGGTGGATGAGTGGGATAACTAGGAGAGATAGGATTAGAAATGAATATATTCGTGAGAGTCTAGGAGTAGCGCCTTTAGAGGAGAAGCTGAGGGAATGTAGGTTGCGTTGGTATGGGCATATGCAAAGAAGACCTTTAGATACCCCTGTAAGAAGATTAGAAGGGATACATGTAAACGATGCTAAAAGAGGGAGAGGGAGACCCAAGAGAACTTGGATGGAGTTAATAAGAAAGGATTTGACTTTACTATCTCTTACAAAAGAGGTAGCCCAAAACAGGCTGGAATGGAGGAGTAAGATCCGTGTCGCCGACCCCAAATAGTTGGGAAAAGGCGCTACTTGATTATGATTATGATTATGTATTGTAGCACCACATTTTTTCCTTCAAACCTTGTAAATGTTACAGCTACAAACTTGTGATTGAAAAATAATTTTTTATTCATAATTTTTATGCAATGAATAATTACAAGGGATGAATGAAAAAGATATTTAAGCGAAAATCAACTATAAAAGTCAATAAAAAGCTAACAATCTTGCTCACCTAAAAATATTTAGCTATTTCGAATACGAGGCAAAATGATTATAGTACTCTTTACGAAAAGCTCAAATTCTCAAATAAAGTATTTAAAAAAATCAAGATATCATTATTTTAGGTTGGAATATAATAAAAAAATTTAAAAATTGATGATGAGAAGAGTATACCTTGGTTGAGTGTGGTTGGTAACAACAACTCTTGCAGTAGAAGTGGTAGGAGTACACACATTTGCGTATTCGAAATTAAAAAAAAAATTGGATCTGTGTTGGAAACATATCCATCACGTAACCAGCCGTGTTGGAAATGTGTCCCTTTTTTTTTCCGGATACTCGTACAGATACACAGGCAGCCGTGTCGCTGCCGTATCCGTGCTTCATAGGAATCTGTTTCCTAGGCTCAAGTTCTGTTGCAACTTTGTCTTCATATTGATGAACATACTAAAACAATCACTTGGAAGTCTAATAGATGAATGAGGAAGTGTCATCTATCATCATCGTCGTCATCATCATCATCATATGCCTTATCCTAGCTATATGGGGTTGGTGGCATAGATTATATACCAAGTTTGACTCTTATCGGAATCAAAATGGTACAAAATCCATACAAAGATACAGTGGCAAGTTTTTACGCCGGATGCCCATCCTGACTCAACCTTCTCAAGAGGGGATGATGATAAGAAGATTCAACGTCATCATATTCATCATACACCTTTCCAATTATGTGAATTGACTTCATGACATGATGGTTGCACATGAAATATTAATTTAGCCATCTTCTATCACAAAGCTGGTAACAATGAAAACCAGTCTGCTTTTACCTGGGAGCATGACACGTCATTTAGAAGAATGAAATAAAAAAACAGGTGTTAATTTTAATCAAAGTAAGCGAGGGACCTTGAAAGTTATCTATAAGAAGAATTTTGAACATATTTTGCTTAGGCGCATCTCATGCAGGAGGTGGTCTTTTCACAACTCCTATAGGTGTTGTGGTGTAGCCTTTAAGATGAGGGGAAGTGTCTTCCCTCCTGCTGAAAGTGTACCTGATGAACACTTTTTGTTTCTATCCGCTTATATTTGTATTTTGTTAAGATTGTTTATAATTTGTTCTTTTGGTTATGTTTTCTTGTCATGCTTTTCTCTCCTCAAATTGTTTTGTCGGAAGCAAAATTCTTCTTTCAATGTTAGTTGTATTCTCCAGACAAATACTTGTTATACTAACTACGACTGATGATATGCAGTTGGTGGTGGAGAGTGGTGTCTCAGATCAGATGCAGTTGGTGGAGCTTATATTGCATGATGTGAGTTGCTGAAGGACTGAATTTATTGTAAACTAAGTTCTTTTTCCCCCACAATAAGTTTTAGAAATTAATCCAACTGGTTTCATAAAATGCACGCAGATCCCATTTTGCTGGTTCAGATATATATATATATATATATATTCTTTCTTGGATATTAACTAAAGATTTCTCATTGAATCTACTGCAAGCTGCATATATATATATTTTGAGTTTGAACCGGTAAATACAATAGAAATGCTGCAAAAGCTTAAAAAACTGTCTTTCTCCGCTTTACTTGTGATTCGCAACTCCCATTTGAGGTCGATTTTATGCAACTTCCATTTCTGTAAAATGGTAATCAAAATACGAGGTTAAAAAGAGGTTGCAATTTCTTTTTGCTCATTTTTCATTGCTCAATATGTAACGACAGGAGGGAAACATGGATGCGCATCAATGTCAAAATTTCCTATGTTTAAATATTAAGATAGGTGTTCCCTTTTCTTCCGTTCTGTCATTTCTTTATTCTGGGGTTTAGATTCTTATGATGGAAAGTGAGAGTAACCTGTTTAGTCAACTCATTGGTCTATAAGGTGTCTCGGCTATGTTATATGGCTAAACCTTTGTAGCACTGTTTAATCCGGGGAAAAACATAATAAAATGGATGATTAGTTTTCACTTCAGTGTTTTGTTCGTATTGCAATTGCTATCCTATGAGCTTAATTAATTTAATGTAGAACTAATCTACTTTCATTTTGTTTGGGCTTGCAGCGTTTTTCTAGTTAATATATTTTCCTTTTTTGGTTTTCTTTTGTGCAGCAGGATTTCTTTGTGAAGCTCATGGATTTATTTAGAACGTGTGAAGACCTAGAAAGCGTTGATGATCTTCACTTGATTTTCAAAATAGTCAAAGGGATCAGTCAGTGTCTGCACTTCTTTTACTTTTATGTAAGCATCGTTCTTTCATTTTCCATAGGTTCTGTTTAGATAACTTTTGTTCATTGGTGTATGCAGTTATGCTGAATAGCACCCAGATTTTTCGAGAAAATGTTTGGAGACGAATTTATTATGGACGTCATTGGTTGTCTTGAATGTAGGTTCTCTAATATGATTTCGATGTTGCACTTTGTTCATCAGAAATGTATACATTTGTTTTTTGTTTGATTTTATTTTAATGTAATTAAATTGATTGATTCTCTTGATATAACTGAAGGTTTATTAGGTGTTCCATGTGGTAGACAATATCGAAATAAGAAACCACCAATATGGTATCTTCTTGGTAGGGGAGTTGTTTTTTTCTTATGAATGTCTGTCTACTTGGATAAATTTATATAGGACAACAGTAAGGTCTGCACTACTCTATGAAGCTGAGTGTTGGGCCTCAAGAGAAGAAGTCATTTAAAATAATCAGATTTGAAACGACAAGCTAAGGTGGATGTGCAGGATACTTACAGGAGATGGGATTATAAATGTGTCTAAAAGCAAATACTTAGGGGTAGCACCTTTAGGGGAGAAGCGTAGCGATAGTAGGTTACCCATGTAAAGATCTCTATTTCTTTGTCCAATTACAGATTAAGCTTTTCTGTTTGTTACCCACTTCTCCTAAAAGCTTAAGCTGTTAGAGATGGGATAATCTCCTGTACTAGCAATATAGCATATGCACTAACACTCCCCTTCACATGTGCAAGCACCATGGCATTGCATGCCAATGCACGGAGTTGGACACACTTGCATCCGACAGGATTAGAACTCAGAACCTTCACTTTGATACCATCTTAGTTATTAATTGCTCCTAAAAGCTTAAGCTGCATTATCGCATTAAAGAGTTTAGAAAAGTTCTTCTCTTTGGATTATACTATATTTGATGGACGTCATGCTATTTATCACATTATTCAATAATGCACACATAGTGCATAATACTTCCATTTATGCATATTATATTACTTATTTGGAAGCAGTTGCATTATTTTATTATGCAATTGACCTCACCTTTACGGTGTAAAATGCACATATATTCCAAAAAATGTAATCTGTACTATCTAGAGATATTTATGTCATGTTTTGAGATCTTTAGAAATTTCTAATCTCCCAAGATCAGATCTCTCGTTTTTTTTTGCCGATTGAGATGTGATTGTGATCGATTGGTGAACCTTGCTTGCAAGAGATTGTGCTGAACGTTTGACTAGTTGATAAGGTTAATATTCTGAGTATGAATGTGATTACCTGTTGTAGATGCGCTCTAGCTAAACTGCTGAAAAATCCTTTTTCCTCTTGATGTGCCAACTTAATGTTTATTAGCTTTTCCATTGAGTTTTATTACTTTACAGTGTTCTACAAAAAATTAGCTTACTGAGATACTGTTTGGACTTGGTGATTTTATCTTTGTTCATTCTGAAGGATAGTTCCTTGAATGTACAAGGTCGATCAAAATTTGAAAACTTGCACCATACTGGTGGCCCCAGTGTTGAAGTTTGCATATTACATCCGCCATCTGGAATTATTACATTTTGGACACCTTATGGATAATAATTCGGGACGGAGGGAGTATTGACTAATATATTTAGTACTCCCTCTGTTCCATATTAATAGTCCTATTTGGTTTTCTACAATGATCTGAATCTGTTCATTTTGCAAAACTAAATAGGACTATAATGTAGAACAAAGAGAGTATTAGGGTTTCTACCTGTGTCATCGGAATATAATAATGTCTTTTGGATGAATCTAGCTTTTTGTTACTTCCTTCTCAATTCGACCAATGTATAGTCAGTTTGACTCCTACCATAAGCTTTTTTGGAGGTTTGACCTTAACTTGTTTTGGCCTACTTGACTTAACCCCAAAATTCATTTGAAGCAGCCAGTCAAATCTCCTTTAGTTGATTCAGGTAGGATGCAGGTTAGATAGAAATAGGCAAGGACTAGGTTTGGAATTTTCCAGTTGAAGTTTGATTGGGTTTGGGTTATGGTAGAGTGTAAGGTTGGGTTATTGTCATTTGTTAACTCACTTGTTGTTAGTTGGACTCATATTGCAAATTTTGGAAAGCATGTTGATCGTTGAACACATTTTTCCTGTTATTGCAAATGTATTGTCTTATCTCCGTTTTTTAATTAATTCAGATGATCCAGACATTCCGCAAATTCAAAATCATAGGACATTTCTCAAAGAGCATGTGGTGTTTAAAGAGGTAAATGATGGATTTCAGCGGAAGTTTCCTTCTTTCAACCCATCAAGAAGTATGATGCGCTGCTTTCTTAACTGCATGGTCATTTTGTTTTTCTGCATTTTTAGGCTATTCCAATTAAGGATTCTATGGTGCTGTCAAAGATCCATCAAACGTACAGAGTTGGTTATATTAAGGTTGGGCTCTGGTATCTAAACTTATTTTGATTATATTATTTTACTAGATAAACTTGTGGTTGTTTATTTATTAAAAGCGGTTACTGTTAGGATGTGATTCTACCAAGAGTACTGGACGAGGGCACACTTTCAAATCTCAATTCCATCATTCATGGAAATAATGCCGTTGTGAGATCTTTAGCTTAATTTTTTTTTTGTTAAGGGGGATAATTCTAAAAAGTTCATTTTTTTCATGATTTTTTCTGTCCTTATTATGCTTTACTTCTTGCAGGTTGTTTCATTACTGAAGGATGATAATGTTTTCATTAAGGAATTGTTCGCAAGGTTGAATTCACCTACCACATCTGGAGAATCAAAGAAGAATTTGGTAAATTGTGATAAAGCTTATTAATATTATTTTTTAGGATTTTTGTGTGCAAATGTGTGGTTGTATCCATGTGCGTTGTGCTTATGTCTGGCTTGCAGGACATAGGGCTGCTTTTATGTAGTTGTGATTAGCAAAAAATGAGCTGTATATTTTTGAAACAGGTGATGTTTTTGCAAGAGTTTTGTAGCTTAAGTAAGAGTCTACAGTTGGTACAGCAGTTGCGGTTGTTTCGGTAAGTTTTCATGAAGTTATGTTGTTCGTAAGGAAAAATGTTTCACACATTAACTAACATATATTGTTACACGTTTATAGATAGACATGCTATGTTTAAATATGTACATTTGTTCTTCTATGGGAATTAGTAATTTGTTTAGGTGATATTGTTGCTTTGCTCTTTTTTATAATGAAATTGTATGTTGACAACAGAGATCTTGTAAGTGAAGGTATCTTTGACATAATCACAGATGTGCTGAATAGCCAAGACAAAAGGCTTGTTTTGACTGGGTAATATATCTGTTGGTACTTGTCACCAATCTATATATATGTACTGTAGAGAACTGTTAATATGTTTCTCAGATGTCATGTAATAATTTGTTAATTCTTTTTGATATGCAGGACAGACATACTTCTCCTTTTTTTAAACCAAGATCCTAACCTCCTTCGGGCATATGTCATTCAACAGGAAGGAAATGCCATTCTTGGCCTTTTGGTATGTAATGTTTCTTTGTTCGTTCGCTTGTAAGACATTTGCTCAGTATAGTGTATTAACGCTGCTTGTTAATTTTAAAAAGTTGTCCTGTTTTATAGTAATAAATTATCATTATTTTTCTCTTAGATCTTTGGCCTTTTTTGAATTGTTATGCCTGCTTCTAGAATTAATGATCTATGCTAAGAGTCTTGCCCTTATTGCTGATGAACATGGGCATGTTTTTTTTTGCATGTTTACTAACGGATTGTGTTATCAGGTTAGATGGATGCTTACGGATTTCGGAGATGATATGCATTGCCAGTTTCTTGAGATCATGCGCATTTTGATGGATTCATATACATTATCTGGATCGCAGGTGCTAATTATTGTTTTCAAAATCTTACTGTAAAATTGTGTCAGCTGATTTGTGTATTTGATATCCGGGTTCCACATTGTTTGTAAAGCAAAAATAGTTATTTTCTATGTTTATAATCTTCTTGTAAGAGCTGAATTCAGATTTTGGCATCTAAGTGGTTTGCAGTTTTATTATTTTAAGATTCATTAGCATGTGCTTGACTTGTGGCTGGTAAGCAGAGATTGTAATTGGCTTCTCTTTGGAGTTGCAGAGAGACGTAATTGTGGAGATTTTCTATGACAAGTATTTGGATCAGTTGTTAAACGTTGTTGTAGTATCATGCCCTCTGAAAAGTATGGAGCGATCAAATGGTAAAGTGGGTGGTTTTACTGGAACAATTGAAATACCAAGTCCTGCCAAACCTGAAATCTTGTTAAACATCTGTGAGCTCCTCTGCTTTTGTGTCCTTCATCATCCATACCGGTCAAAGTAAGTTTCTATATGGCATTTACGTTTGCAATTGTTTAATTAAATTCAGAAAATATAAGAGAAAGATACTTGAGAAGATACCTGCTATTCTTCTTAGATTGACATTTTGTGTCTATTCAGGTGCAATTTCCTTCTTAACAATGTGATAGAGAGAGTCTTGTCTTTGACACGTAGAAGAGAAGGATACTTGGTGCTTGCTGCTGTTCGTTTTATGCGTACTATTATTTCTCGCAGTGTGAGTAGTTATGTTTTAAATATAAATTTGTTTTTTCCTTCTTAAGTCCATAGATCTGCTTGCTTGAACATCTAGATCTACCAAAGGATTTTTTCTCTTTTTATATATCTTCTTTTTTTGCTTGTTTTATGATATTACACATTGTTGTATTCTCCAAAAAGGTCACTCGACATCAAGATATAGCTAAGAGTCTAAGAACATAATTCGTCTGCTAATGGCTGTTGATTAAGATTTGGTCTTAAATTGTTAATGGTTTCCTGATGTAAAATCTCAATGGTTGCCAATGTCTTTATAATGTTTGACCTGATTGTTTTTCGGAACAGCATTTGTGATCATATGCCATATTTAAGCTAAGCCATAGTGACTTCTGAAATTCCAGTGCTTAACAGTGCTTATGCAATTTTATTCTATGTTTATTTGCTCGCTGACAGTGGGAGTGTAGACAACTGTCTAAGAAGATAATATGTTGTAGTTTCAAAAATCCTTGTGTTATTTATATGGGTCTGTTTGGTTAGAGAGAAAAAGAAAGAAAAAGAAAAAAAGTCAAATGAGAAAAAAGAAGAAAAGAAAAGAAAGAAACGAGGGGAAGCTGGACTTTTCTCGTGTTTTCTTTCTATTTGAGAAAGAAAAAGGTATAACTGGAATTTTTGTGTGGTCCCCACGAGAGAGGAAAACAGTTTTCAGCCGGCAGACGTTTATGTCCATCCAAACACTCAAAAAAGAAAAGACTTTGACTTTTCTCACTTTTTCTTTTCCTTTCATGCTAACCAAACACACCCTATATGTAAAGCACTAAGATTTTACATAGAAAAATTAAATTGCAGATGGTTGATACAAAATTCCTACATGCTGCTGTGTGGTAAATTTATCTGTCTGTAGCATAACGTCCTGTGAGATGATAGAATAGAGAGGACTTATATCATTTTCGGCTATCATGTCTTTCATAATCATAATCATAATTATAATCATAATCAAGTAGCATTTTTTCCTAACTATTTGGGGTCGGCGACATGGATCTTACTCTTCCATTCAGGCCTGTTTTGGGCTACCTCTTTTGTAAGAGATAGGAAAGTCAAATCCTTTTTTATTAACTCCATCAAATTTCTTTTAAGTCTCTCTCTCCCGCTTTTAACATCGTTTACATGCATCACTTCTAATCTTCTCACAGGGGCATCTATTGGTCTTCTTTGCATATGCCCATACCAACGCAACTTGTATTCCCTCAGCTTCTCCCCTAAAGAAGTTACCCCTAAACTCTCACGAATATATTCATTTCTAATCCTATCTCTCCTAGTTATCCCACACATCCACCTTAACATTCTCATTTCGGCTGCATTAAACTTATCTACATGACTTCTCTTTGGTGCCCGGCACTCCGCTCCATAGAGTATTGCAAGAGAAAAGCCTTTTTGGAACATGCGTATCACACAACACTCCCCAGGCTGCCCTCCACTTTACCCACCCTGCATTTATCATATGCACCACATCACTTTTAATATCCCCTTCTTTATGGATAATGGATCAACTAAAGGAATTGATCACACCTTGACACTTCTTGCCCATCTATTTCAACTAAGGTTCTACCTATAATTCTACTTTCTTTAAAATTAAATTCCATGCACTCTGTCTTAGTCTTATTTATTTTAAAACTTTTTTTATTCTAGAGCCTCCCTCCATAATTCCAGTTTCACATTCAAACCTACTTTACTCTCATCAATTAAAACTACATCATCCGCAAAAAAGCGGACACTAAGGTACATTATCTTGTAAATGCCTATTAAGTTTATCAAGTTTATCCATAACTAAAGAGAAAAAATATGGACTTAATGCTGACCCTTGATGAAGATCTACCGTTACCAAAAACTCTTTGGTTTCTTCTGTGAACAATATTCTTTTCCTGGTATTATTTTATGCAGTGAATTAATTTTTATTAAAATTCAGATAATCCAAGGCATTATCCCGTGCCTTAGCTTTTTTAACTTGTTAAGTGGAATTATTGAGTATTCTTTTGGTTGCACAACCTTATTTCTTTCGTGATCAAAAGAAGTGTCTGCCATCACAGCCTCAGTGAAGGTGTTGTGCTTGTTTTTGGATAAAAATTCTAAGTGATTGTTGATGTTCAGGATGACCATCTCCTCCGGCACGTCATTAAGAACAACCTTATGAAGCCCATTGTAGAGGCTTTTGTTAGAAACGGTAACCGTTACAATCTGCTTCACTCAGCAATTCTGGAGCTTTTCGAGTATGTGCGCAAGGTGCTTAATTCTTCCTTTAGTTGTATTCTTAACGTTTATTTTAGAATACACTCAGTACGGGAAGGACTTTTTTCTTCACTTATGTATATGTTCCCTTTTTGTAGGAAAATCTTAAAGCAATGATTTTGCATATAGTCGAAAATTTTTGGAATCTGCTGGCAAAGTTTGAGAATTTTGATGCTGTTCATGCTCTCAAAATCAGATATGAACAGGTGAAATATCTTTCTTATGGCTATTTGCATAGTACACCAACAAGGTCACTATGGTTGCTGTATGCTTCAATTACAAAATATTTTGCTAGAAATATCTAATATGCTGATGATTACAGGCAGGATGGATCAAGTAAATGACTAGGATGACTGAAATGGATAAAAAAATAATCCTCAGCTGTTTGGGCATCAGAATGGAAATTGGAAACTAATGATAAACATATAGGGTTGAAGGCATACTTTCTATGACTAAAATGTAGGATATCAGCTAACCATTTCAGATTAGTCTTGGAGTCCGGTAGTACGGAAGTAACATATTTGTCGGCAGTAAACTGAAAAAAAAAGTTTCTTTAGTTTACCAACCCAAAAGAATAAAGATTCTTCGCCATTTTTTATTTGGTCATGTCTACTAAGGGAAAAGGAAGGAAAACGTGACTTCTTGTGCTATTTTTCCCGAAAGATTTGGCCTGAAAACTTTCTTTGTTAGTTGGGCTCTCTTTTTATTCCAAAGTAAATTCTAAACTTTGTTATAACGTTTTTCAGTTACTTGAGACCTGTGAGACCAGAAACAACGTTACTGTGGTGGACTCGAGGAAGAGAGTGGATGATCGAGCCCTAGATAAAGAGGAGGAGGATTATTTCAATGAGGACAGGTTTGTATTTACACCCACAGGTTTATGGTTTTGTTATATTGGACCCCTAACGTGATGGAGATTGGTTGAAATTGTCAGTGAGGAGGAAGATTCTGCATCGGCTCGCACATCCTATGAACGGAACCAAGTGGCTCACGCCCCTCCTAATGGAACCAGTTCTAGGTATGTCAGACTGCCTATCTGGTTAATAAATAAGGGAGCATGTCCCAAATGAATAAGGAAAACTATTCTAAACGTTTTTTATTTTACAAGAAACATTAGTCTGTAAGTGCTGGTTATGCCATTTATGGAAGTGTGTTTTGCCAATGGCCTCAGGGGCGTAAATTGATAGCAATTTGATGAATTTGCGGCTACTAAAATGCTGTATTTTTCGGATTTCTTACCTATATATATCAGATCTTGTAAGATCTGATGAACAACTCTTGAATCTTCGATTTTGTTCCAAAATATTGTAGGCTGGGCAGACATGAAAAGAGTCCTCGTCTGCCTAGGGCTGTCATGGGCTGGCGTAGGTTAATTAATACATTTCAGCCGTTTACTCCCCGTAATCATGTGTCCTTTTTCTCTATTGCTCTCGCTCTCTCTGATTACATATTATATTTTTGTTTCATTCATTTGTAGGGCTGGAGCTGTTGGACTAGTGGATTATGACGACGACGACGATGAAGACTATAAGCCACCATCACCAGCAATTAAGCAGGAAGTGTTGTCAGAAGATAATAATATGGCAATTTCTTCGAGATTTAAGCGTCGATCACCATCACTATCTGTTCCTGATGACGAAGAGGTTGAACTGACTAAGAAACACCGGCCCAGCAAGAAATTGAATTGCAGGGCAATCAACATTGCTGCTCCCTGCTCAACAGTCAGTCATGTGGATACATCCAAGGAAAAGGATCCTCTTGGAGACGAAATTCACAGTTCAGATGAACATGAATTGGATCCTGATGCTTCAAGAAATTGTTCAAATAGATCACCAGACCCGAACGATGTCAGACAAACTGAGCCACAAGTGAGCCATTCATCTTCGGAAGTGCCAAGTAATGGCCAAGATGTTGCCAATTCAGAACCATATTCTGTAAGATGATGTGGGGTCATTAATTCCCCTTTTTTTCTTGTCCGCAAGGCTGAATGGCTAAGTGTTGCAGAAAAAGTTTTATCTTCTACCGAAGAGGAGGCATGGAAGCGAAATGGGTGATGGGAGATTGATGGATCTCTTTCAGTTCAAGGCAGAACTTACGTCTTCTTGCCTGAGGGTTTAATCAGCTTGACCAGAAGGTCTGGCCCCATCTCGACTTGGTAATGTGGTGTCTCCTGTGCGAACTGTCAATGCTGCTCTATTGGTGGGTAATTTGTACAACATTTATAGGACAACAATTTTCATTGCGTAATGATGTTTCTTTATGTGAATTGTATTGGAGGGACGGCAATTTCCGTCCACCTTTTCTTTTGAATCTGCATGGTTGTCATGGGTGGCAATCGGAGTGGAATTTTGGGCGTAGAGGGAAAAGAAAAGGCAAGGGCTAGGTACAATGGAATAAGATCAAGCGATCTCAGCTGGGAAGCAACCGTGTAATATTATTATTCTTCGACCGCTTGTACATCAGTACACTTACTTTTAATGGAGAGAGATCACATTTTTTTGGCTACTGTTGAAAGAGACCATGGAAACAATTGAACCGTTCTCTAGTAATGTCGTCTGGGAATGGCTTTATGCACCAAAATATATTGAGTAGAATTTGAAGTTCTGCATTTACCTCTGTCTAATTTTTGTAGGTCCGTGCTGCCTAGAAAAAGGGATTAAAGGATTTTTTTATAGGCTCTTAGTATGGTCAGCACCATTACAGGAAAAACAGATTTTCTAGTTGACCGTGGACATCGGTCCAACCCTCCATCGATTGATTCCCGTCTGAACTTTACGTTGTTCCACTTAAAATCGGCATTCCATCATATTAAAACGAATTTCTGTGAAGAGACGGTTTTAATGACTTCCCTCCTGAGTATGTATAATTCTAGTTTCATCGCATAAGCATGCTGAATGAAATGCCTGTGAAATATGTAATTTCATCGAATGGGCATGATCACTGGCTTGTGGTGGAACTTCAGAATTATGGAAAGCTTGATGATATTATACCCGTGCATTCGGCAAGAGGCGTTCGTCTGAGGAAGTATGTTCCTTAATACCCTGTATACGATAAGAGACCCGTTAGTTGCTGGAGATGGTGGCTGAATTTACACCTACACCCAAGTTCTAAGATCCCCCTACTTTGTGCCTGGGTCGAGATTCCTAAATCCTAACCTCTCCACCCAACGGGATCTGTTATTAAACGTAGAATAAACTCAGGTTTGCCATTTTGACGAAAAAATAAAAAGAACACCCGTCTTCCTACCCCGTTAAAAGGTTGCCTACCCCGGTCCTCACAAAAGTGCTTCTATTTTTTTTTCCATTAGTCCTCTACCCCACGTCCCCCCACCATGTTAATCATGTATAACCTGCCTCATTATTAGGAAGAAAAGGTTACTAAAACCCATCTCGCCAAAGAAAAGGTTTTTGGCTTCAGATGGGAGGAGAGGGGGTAGGGAGCTTTGACTCAAGATCCATTAAACACGTAGTGTCCGACCATGAGGGAGACGTTGCCATGGCTGCGGACACGTACGAGTGCAACCAAGACGCGTGTTCCCTTGTTTCTCCTCTCTTGGAGCTCTTCTTTAGCTGAAACTCCAGTGACCTTTCACTCTCTGTTGTGGGATTCCGTTCATCCATAATAATAATAATCCTGTATAGTCGAAGAAGTGGTCGGCCTAGCTATATAGATAGTGTGTTTCTCTGTAGTGAAGAAGGTAGCAAGCAAGTTAAGGGAGAAGAAGAAGAAGATGGGTGGGAGAGACGGCAATCTGGAGACTCGCACCTTTCTGGACGAGCTCCGCAACTTTGACAAGGGCGGACTCTTCGACCTCGGCCACCCTCTCCTTAACCGCATTGCTGAAAGCTTCGTCAAAGCTTCTGGGGTATCCCCACTCTCTCTGTCTCCTCCTCTTCTTCGTCCTCTGTCTGATATATATACCAACTCTCTCTTGTTTGTATTATCAGATTGGTGCGATTCAGGCTGTGACACGGGAGGCTTATATCACCGTTGCAGATGGTAAGCTACACATATGGTTTCTTCATTCATTATTACCACTTGCGCGCTAGAAGCCGTCTCATGTGGTATTATGACCTTGAAGAGGCTTTTCCGCTCATTTTGACCGGTTTTGGATTGGATAGGTGCTGGTGTGGAGTCGGATGGCGTGACAGACATTACGAGCGGCAAGAAACACAGATTCCCGAGACTCAGAGGTAAGTCCTAGCTTGTTAAGAGGTGCTTCCTTGCGTACCTCTCTCCATCGCCCATGCATGGAAAACTAGAGTACATTTTTTGCGATCTGTATTATATGGACAAAGGCAGAAGCTAATCCATTACCGATGCATGGAAATCTAGAGTACATTTATGATATTATATGGACAATCAGAGGCAGACTATATTATCATTTCTTCTTTTTTTTTTCTTGGGGGGCGGGCGAGCTGAATATCAAAGCTAAAAAAATGTAGCTATTCGTCATAGCTCATCCCACTAGAGATCTTATTTTACTTTTCATTTCAGGTGACACATCGCAGAAATCTCTTGAATCCATGGTAAGAATTGCAAACTCTACTATAAAAAAGCTCGTATCTCTTAAGAAGTGAATGTGCAATAATCTTTCTTGTTCTCCTACTACATTTTTCTAATTAAACGTAATCTGGTTCACAGGTGAAAAATACTGGAAAGGAGGCGCTCCAATGGGGTGAGTTGTTTTTAATTTCCATGCTAGAAAATACCAACTAGAGGATGTTACCTGGTTCTCATGTTCGAATTGCATATATAAACTCTGTCCTACATAGGTGCTGTTTAAATATTGACTATTTCCCATATTTAGGAAAGTCATTTAAGGCCATTTACGGTGAATGTTTGTTTGGGAGGCAGTTCCTTTATTCAAGATACGAACGATCATTTAGCCTACAAATATCTAGAAAACATCACAAATGACATTGAAATCCATGATAGTGTTGAACAAAAAAATTGAACGATCTTTAAAACTTGAATATCCTCGTAAGGACCTTTAAAACTTAAATATCCTCATGAGGACCTTTAAAACTTAAATATCCTTATGAGGACCTTTAAAACTTAAATATCCTCATGAGGGCATTTAAATCCTAAATATCCTCATGATTTTAAATGTCCTCTATTGTCGTTATCACATGTTACACATGTTGTGGCAAGGCAAGCATTGACCTCATAAATGATTTGCCAAACAGGCCAACAAACTTTCATAATTGAGTAGTCTCAAGTGATTTGAAGTATATATTACAAATATTAGACTCCATCTTAGTGTAACTACAACCCTATCTTAAACGTGGCTTTTTGCTGTTTTTGTTGCAGGACTAGTTGCAGGGATGTATTCCGGCCTTACATACGGGCTCAAGGAAGCTCGAGGTTCTCATGATTGGGTAAAAATCTTAGTTGTAGACGAATTCGGAATCGTTTCTCTCTCCTTTCTGCATTGTTGGGTGGGGCTGATCATTTCGTTTTTTCCTCAATCTCTGTTGCAGAAGAATAGTGCTATGGCAGGGGCTGTCACAGGGGCGGCCTTGGCACTGACATCGCAAGATCACTCCCACGAGCAAGTTGTGCAATGCGCCATCACCGGAGCTGCTCTATCCACTTTAGCTAACGTCCTTAATGGAATTTTCTGAACACCTATCTGTGTCTGGGAGTCTTTGCTTCTGGTTCTCATTTCTGTCTGATTTTCACTAAAAAACAGTGTGGACTGGAGTCAAAACTTCTATAGGAGAAGCTCAGTCTTTGTTGTTGATTCGTGTCTTCTGAGCATGGGATGATAGATCTGGTTAATGCCTTATGTAGTTTTCTTTCTTAATGGGTTGTGTCACTTATGTCGTCGACTGACAAATATTTTTGCTCGTTACGGCTTATGCATCCCCTACCACATGCACACATGTTGGAATTTACAGTTACACTGGAACCTCTCAGCCGCAAGACATCGAACCAGCTCAATGGACCTAAGTGGGATGATGCTTGAGCAATTTGTTGTGCTAATGATGGGTCTGTATCCAACCGTATTGAGCCCAACTGGTCAGTTTAGATGAAGCTCCTTTTTACGGGAGTGCGTGGGACAATGTGGGGAAATGGTGAAGCCTTGTGAACGTTGGAGGGTAAAATTCGTCAAGATTTAGATAGAATTCGTTGGGGATGATGAGTAGCACCAAACCTAAAGCTTTGACAAATAATGCTATCAATGTGATACTCGGGAAATTTTATGTTCGGGATTAATCAATAGCGGATACTGATTAATCAATAGCAATACTGCTTCTGCCCCATATATCAGCTACATTTGAAAAAATAGTGCAACCTATTGCTAAGAGAATGGAAAACCTCGATGCAAAAAAAATGTTCTAAGAAAACCCAGCCACTTGCCTAGTGGTGTTATTAATATGGGAGAAATCTATTTAGGGAGAATTCGGGAATATACGGCCAAACTAAATAAATTGAGAAGCGCAACGCAGATAGCTCTAGTACTGTTTATTAGCCTTCTAACAGCAAAACGCCGAATAAGAGTTTCAAGACTTTCATTACAGTAAGAGTTTCAAGACTTTCATTATGAACCAAAAAAAGGTCAAAAAATTTTAACCCAATTTTTTCATTAATCTCCACATACTGATAGTACCTAAGTAAGAGTCTTTTTAGTTGTTAACCAGCATTTCAAGCGCTATCTAACCTTTATAACGTTCTCCTTTTGATTGGAAATTTTCTACCCATGATGATTTTTCCTTTAAAGAGGCTGTGAGAAGCCAAAAGTGGTAATCCATCGATCAGTCATGCAATGAACGAAGGGGTAAAAAAGTGCAAAACTCCATGAAGTTGCAATTATGCGAAACATACCATTCAAACTCACTCGGGTTACAGCCTACAGTGCTGACCAATCACACGATAAGGCTGACACCAACTTTCAATTTTTTGAAAAGAACACGCCTATTAAGGCCACACCAACTGTAATACAAGGATGAGACTACAATCTCAGTAAAATCACTGTTCAATTATAATTTCCACTTCCTTTTTTCTTATTTTTTGCTAATTATCATCTTCCACTTACTGCTACTTTTTCCGGTCCTGAGAGAAAAAAGAAAAGAAAAGAAAAACTGACCAAACAAGAATGACCAGTTGGTTTTATCAAAGGTACCGCTAATCAAATAGTATGATGAGTTTCAAGTTTCAACTTTCAAGAGCTTATTAGACTCTGCCGTTTATAGCTTTTCATCAGAATACATATAGCATACTAAATGCATGTGAAATGTATGAAATTTACGTACAATATTGTGCTCAAAATGTTAGAAAATGGCCCAACAAAGTAAAAACCCAATTCTTTAAGTGTTTCCAAAAGATAAAAAAATAATTCAAAGGCTCCAAGAGCTAATTTTAAGCAGACTCCAAAACAGAATTGAGCTTTTTTTGCACACTTGTAACATTGTCAGGACTGAAACCTTTTATAGTCAATTTTAATTCGTGTTAAGTGGCGAAAAATTATAAATAAATAGCACACTATTTGCTTCACTTACAAGAAATTGCAAGCAAGCGAAGACACAGAACAAGCAGAGGAAAAAACTTTTGCTTCGATCTTTCTTTTCCTTATTTAAAGAAATGGAACTGTCTGTACATGAAAGAATATTGTGGCATCATTTTCCAAATGTAGCTCCTGAGAAACCCTACTTGCGTATAAGGCTACAAACAACCTCCAAAAGTTAGATCCAGCATCCAAAAATTGGACCATTGGCAGAAGATTGTTAATGCCAAGAGCGACTAACAAGAAAGAATTAGTGTCTATCTACAAATTGACTAGAGGACCAAACCTCTTGAGACTGATAATCTCCTACAAAATTGTGAAGCCTGTAACTACAAGGAAAGAGTACGCCTGAACCATTCCTGTAGACGCTGTAGCTTCGTGATTACCTCTGTATTTCTAGCAAAGTATAACTTGCCATTCTCAAGGATGACCTCAGCATCGTGTTTGACAGACTCCAAACTCCGATAGTAGTTGTTCTCTAACCTTTGCTTAACAACATCAAGAGATAATGGAACTGGAAACCTGCATAACTTGCAGAACAAATTGAGCACTTTTCCAATTAATTTTACCAAAGACAAAATTTAAATATTGAAATATTGAAATACGACCTTTTATGCACAACAGAACAAGCTCAAGCAGTGTTCTAGCATTACTGCGAAGGAGGCACAACCAGTAAAATGTCTGCCTCCTATATGTTCTTTTTCGGATAGGTAAGACATGCACCCTCACACTATATGCGCCAATGAGATTCAACCATGGGAACTCCTCACCCACAACCAGAGGTGCTTGCACCAGCCACCGAAGGCTGAATCAATAAGACACCCACCCTCACACTAAATGCGGTCATGGGATTCCCTCAGATGCCCTTTCAACATTGTGCAAAAGCATAAACCAACCAAAATATAAAATAACAGAATGTATAGCCTTGTGCTGCTTGCACTCAAGAGAAGCTGCCATCTCCAGAATAAATCCATAAAATGTCTTTTCAAGTTGTGAATAAAAGTAGAGTTCATTTCTGTTGTCAAATTTCATACTTAAACAGGTGGTTTCTTATCATATAACATTATCAGGTAAATAAATACTTGGACCTTCCTGTTTTTTCTTTTACTTAAGCTAACCCAAATATACTTTTAACCCATTTACTCATCCCTAATTCGATCCTGTCACCATTCTACTAGATGAGAAGAGGAAAAGGAAGACGTCTTATAATAATTATCGCACAAAACTGGGTTCCCAAGATCTTAAAAATGATGATAATGTTATTTTATTCTTTCATATTCGCTGGTAGTTAGCAACTAAGCAACCATGCAGAGAGGAAGCAGCCATATTGGAAACCTACGTGACCAAATTGCATACCTGTTCAAGAAATCAGATTTCTGCGCAGCCTGTTTTAACCTTTGAATCCCATATGAATCCTGCACAGTCAAATCCTCCAATATCAAATGCAGAAGAATATAAGTAACTTCAAAGTAATTGTGATATTTACACAAGCACCTGACTGTGGTTTGACGTATGCTCTAATTTGACAAGTGAAGAAAGCAATTTCCCTCTAATATTATCGTCAATTTGAGGGTACTCCCACATACTACCAGGCTCACGAAGTTCCCAAGGGCTGTGCAGATAAGTTTCAGAACCATTTGTGTACCGAACGGTGTATCTTTCCCAGGGACTATCTGGAAATTCTGAAGATATAGGCTTTACTGACACAATACGACCATAGTACCAATTACCACCTTCCCCAGTATTCCACCAGACTTCACATTTGTCCCTATTCGACCAACACCTCATAGTGGCTGCATCATATCGTGATCTCAACACAACAAAATCCGAAAAGTCAACCAGTTCAGGCAAAGTCATCTTGAATGTTTCACCATATACACTGCTGACTGGGTCTGTAAATTCAAGGGTGAGTTTGCAGCAGCTTTCTCCAGATCCAGGCAACGATGAATACTCCAAGCACAGCACTCTGCACAGTTCTACAGCTCTAATGTTTCTCTTGAATTTCTCCCATGGCCCTTGATCAAAACGACGACCAGACCATTGCATGTACTGTTTATGACCCTAAAAAGAAAGGCATAAACAAAGTCAATGGAAATAAAGATAATGCTATTTACAATCTGGCATAAATAAGGATCGACTGCAGTTAATAAACTATTATCAGCCAGTCTTTCCTAATAAAAATCATTGCACTGTTTTTCTGTAATATTACTATTCCAAATATCAGCAAATTGAGAAAGGCAGTAACATTCACTGTTTGAGTAGCCAATGCATAAGACTAATGTTATTGCCAGATCTGTAATAGAGTTCAGGAATTTATCAATATCCAGAATTGTAGCAAACGAAAATGATTGCACCAATGCTGCAATAGTATTTTATTGTCTCTTTCACTACATGTTCCTCTTAAATTCATTTGTCCTAAAACATCATCTTCTAAAGAAAGCAGCACCTTAGGTACAAAAACACATTAAAAATTAAAGTTAGTTGTAATCTAGAATATAAATCTCAAATAATTTTTAATTACATGTTTCTAAAAAGATCCCTCAAAAATTTTATACCACATTTAATTACTAGAGTCCCAGAGTCCCGATAAGGTTGCAACAAAAATTAATTTGTGAAAGGAATGACAAAAGCATAAAATCATGAACTTGTGAATATCAAACAGCTCAAAGGACCAACTCTACAGAATGAGTCCAAAAATCTAGCAATGCCTTTCCACAATCGCGAGAGAAATGAAGAAAAATGTCTTAATTCCTCCCTCTATTTGCTGCTACCATTCACTTTCATTCCTCCTCTTCCCTAGACCCCTTCTCCATTGCCTATAATTTCTTACTGGTATGTGTTCGCCCACATCCCTGCTCTTCCTTGCTGTCCCTGACTCCACGTGGCTCCTCCATGTCCTACAACTCCTACACAATCCTCTCCCTCAACTTCCTCAACAACTCCGTCACTGGAGCCCTCACTTTTTTCCCACCTTAGATCCCGTCAGAGCCCTTCCATTATGCTCTGCCAACTAGAATGTGGATTTTATTTCAATTTGGTTTCTCAAGTGATTTTCACATTTAATTAATTAGCTTGATAGATAGTTCACAGATACCCATCTAATTCAACTCAATTTGTGTTATTAAGTTCTCCAAATCCAGTAGCGATACTGGAGAAAGCTGCAAACAACTAGAATGGCTGTGTAGTAGCCAGACCTTTTTTTCGAATCACTGAATTCACAACCATATAGATGAGCCACCAAAAATGAGTTTGAGAGTATTTTACCTGTATTATATATGCAACTTCATCACCGAGCTGAGGGACGTAGCTTTCCTCCTGTTCCATCAACATCAACCATGATTGTTTTTTTGTTGCTTGGGTAGTCCTCTTACTTAGTAACTCTTTGTCATAAAGATTTCCCCTTCTACTTCTTGTGGATCTAGTAATCATTCTAGGATTTAAATAAATCTCTTCGGACAGGTGAGTTTCACGCCCATTTAGGACAAAATTTTCAGAATGTTTTGATGTCTCTGCTAAAGCTGGGTCTTCGCTCAACCTAGACTGAATAGATATTGCCTCTGGAATTGTAGCCTTCATACGTCTAGACCTCCTTGGAAATTCATTTTCAATAACTTCCAGCTTTACATCTGAATTAGCAATATTTTCAGCTAATGAGTTTTCTTCCATTTCAGAATTCACTGTACTTTTATGTGCCTTTGACCTTTTATAAACAGCATTATACCTTCTAGTTTCCAATGAACCAAAACTTCCATCACCATGCGTCTTTAATTTCCCTCGCCCATGATGATCCACAGTGGGCCCAGGAGTACAATCATCTTCTTCAGCCTCTTCATGTTGGAGATTATCTTCATCGCTGCATTGTCCCCAACCTTCTTTAACAACAACATAATTTTGAGAAGAAGTTGGACTGTGAGGTTCATTCATATTTCTTTTTGCTCTAAGCCTCAATCTTCCAGTTGGAGGCTGTGGCAGCTGTTCAGCCGCTTGGATATCAGGAGTAAATTCCTCACAGGTCAAGCTCAATGCATTTCCATTATCGGTGCAACTGCCAACCCTCTTCAGTGGCTCGTCATAGACTTTGCATTTGATGCTTCCAGACTCCACATAGTTGCCATTACATCTAATTGAATCTTTTAGTGAAGACGCTTTTGTTGCAAAGAAATCATGCTCATTTCCACCATTTCTTTCTTTATTTTCCCCATTTATACTAGCCATACTATCCAAATGACCATGCATTTGGTTGTTCATATGCGGGGACCTAATTCCTTCATCAACATATGGTGTGACATGTTCATCACAATTTAACAATGAATCAGTACTATCACCATTTGCAACGTTATCCTTGTGTTTATCATTGTTTATTTGGTCTTCATGAGTCATCCGCATACGCTTTGAAGAGCGTGCCTTCACTTCTCCCCATTTCATCTTGTTTTCATGATGCCCCACTGAAAAGTTAGTAAGATCTTCAACGTTCTCAGCTCTTCTCACTTCGACAATTTTGCTGCCATCACATTCTTTATTGCCCAAAGAGTGTGCCACTTCTTCAGGATCTAATGATCCATTCAGTCCAAATGCAGCTTGAGAAGACGACTCACCCTGTTCGAGCCATCTGGCACCAAGAGTCTTCGATGCACGAATTGGAAACTTCAGAATCAACCTTCGCTTGCCCCCATTAAGAAGTTCAGGAAGTTCAGATGGTTTGGCCATCAGTTCACATTCGTCAGTAGGTGCCTCTTTCACATGCTGAATTGATCTATCAGATTCATTGCTCTGAATGTTTGAACCAAGCAGAGAAGATCCACTATTTGATGAGCCACTCTCTGAATCATACTTTTCTCCATCAGTTGAAGTTCCATTCATTTGAGAAAATAAGGACAGTGCATTTTTAGCAGCACGTCTTCGCGGGCGAGACAACTTTGACACTGAAGATTTCCCTTTAGAACCCAATTTCCTACGTACTGATTTGCTATTCCTCGTTAGTGCAGACATTGTGCCATCACGTTCATCCAAGTTTCTCCTCTTAACACGCCTACCTGACGAAGTCATGAACTCAACCTAACAAATAAAAGGCAGTGCCCATCAAAATTTAAGGGTAGACTCGACAAAACAGATGAGCTTTAAAATTTTTTGGGACAATTAAATGAGCATTCAAGTTACTTACTTCTGACATGTGTTTACGCCTGTTTGATCTTCGAATACCTTCCTTTCTATCAAGACCAAACTCACTATCTTCTCCACTGCATTCTGCATTCTCAGAATAAGTGTTGCTCAAGCTCTCAGCCTCTCCTTCACTTGAACACTCATCAGCAATGTTGTATTCAGAATCAGTATCATCAGTCTGAACATCGTTCTCTCGCTCCCAGTCCATTTCGATAAACTCTGGTAATGGTTCATGCCATCTATCCGGATCCACAAACGGGACTAACAAGTGAGCTTGTAGCTGAGAATTATCACCAAGGCCGACAGCAAAAGCAACAGGAGCCGGACGCCACTCAATACCTAAAGAACCTAAACGCCTTTGTTGATACATATTTTGGTAAGGCTCTGGATATGGAATCATACCTGACATTCACCCAAAAAAGAGAGAAATAGACATAAATATTATGTTAATTCAAATTATGACTTGAAATATACAGCTTTGTAACTAAGAAAAGGTATGAACGGAGATACTGGAATCGCAAAGTAGATCTTGAATGTTTCTTCTATGTGGAGCAAGTTGAGTCTCCTGCAAGAGAAGCATAGCCCTTGCTCTCATTATGCGTTAAGTTAAAGTAAACAGCAAAAGTAATCATACAAACATGAAGGTAAACATGTTGTATCTCCTTAATATGCTTAAGGATCTACAATAGATTAAGTTGAGAAGGCTGGATGAAAGGGGAGAAGTATAGAGTGAAAGGGGAGAATAATCAGATGAAGAGTAGAGGGAAGAGACAAGAGGAAAACTAGAAATCTATTTCTCAGAAGTACTGTTCACGTACTGTAGCAGTAGGGCTTAAAGCCCTATTTATAGTATCAGGCATGTAGCCTTACAATTACTTAATTCTACTATGGATAGGAAAGTAATAAACTTGGAAATAAATCCTAATAGAAGTAGCATGCCTAGGAAAACATAAACTAGGAAAGTAATAAACTAATCCTACTCCAACTAGAAAGTATTCTAATCCTACACAATATAGAACTAACTAATAAGCAGTCCTAATGAAACCACTAATGCCATCTACATAGGGTCCAACCACTAATGCCATCTACATAGGGTCCATAACAAAACACAGCTAGATCAAGGGCAATTAGTTTCTCAAACCTCTTCAGCTTTCATTCTCTTTCCACTCTTTTTTATTTTGGTTATTTATCACTTCATTTATTAATTTTTCCTTTCTGAACACAGCACGATTTGAAGATTTATGTAATAACATGATACATGATATAATGTTGGAACTGACTAATATATGATGTTTATACAGTTGCTTAGAAGTAGGACAGAAACATTGACTTGTATATTCAGTTCCATTAAGATGAAGCCACAAATGTCAAGTACCTGATCCACCACATTTCCAAGTGAATCTTGGACAAGGGGTCGATAATCTCCAAGGAAAAACTGTTCAAAACATTCCACAGGATAACATATCAAGCCATACAAATTCTACTTCACGACAAAGACACATTGACAATCAACATGAGATCTAAATATACTTGGTCATATTTTGCATCCTTCTGAGATTCCCCTTGGCCAGTAGCCACAATGTATAATTGACCAACTTCATCAGACACCACCACTGATGTACCATCCCTATATTCATATGACATATAGGCATGTCATGATTCAGAATTAAAAAAAGGTAGTCTGAGTAAGAATCAGCTTGCTTGATAAAAAAAATAAAAATGCTACAATCATAGAGCTATGTTTTGCACGCAATGACTCCTAAACCTACATTAAAGAACTTCAAAAGAAAACTCAACAAGATGAATTGTCCTATCTTCAAGAGAACACACATGAAATAAATGCTACAAACCTCCGCTCCTGCCGCGACAAGGAAAAGAAAAGAATAGAAAAGAAAAAGAAATGTGCAACTCCTTGCAGTACTATGGACAACTTACGGCGAGAACTTCCCATCAACCAACTTGAAGCATCCAATTTCATATACACGAACAGGAATCCCTTCCCATATCTGGATTCACAAAAACATTAACATATTACGTACTTCACTAATTAAAAATTGGTTAGAAAGAAAACTACAGAGTAAGGAACTCACATCCCAAATTATGGTTTTGCCATCATATCCAGCACTCATAGCTATGCGAGGATTGAAAGGATGAACATCTAAAACATATGTCTATGACCAATAAAAAATGTAAATGTAATCAGAAAAATTCCTCATTCATCACCAATTTTGTTCAAGAGCGTCCAACATTAAGTTAACATAGATATCACACATCCAAGCAAGCAAAATGATTGATTAGGCACCCCAAGTATTGTAATTTCCAAGATCAACCTCAATAGTATTCAAACCATAACATATTGATACAGGAAAAAAAATTCGAGATACCACATTTCTACAATGTGAAATGTCATTTGAGATGATGATAGAGAACTTTCAGCTAATTTACGTTTCTGAAGTTATTAGAAAGTTCATTTAAAGTAATGACGTCTAATATGTAACACGAAAAAACTATGGCATTTGATCGAAAACTTACAGAAGCACTGTGACCAGTTAGAGAATGAACCAAGCTACCATCAACAGAATTCCAGACACATATTCTGCAATCTGTTAAAGAAGAAATTTTGGGAAAAAAGAAAATTACCAACATGCAATGGGCATTTGTCTTTTCTAGTAAAGAATCCAATTAAAGATAAATACCAGAAAATAAGGCTTACCCATTATAGCAGCAAGGACAAATCGATTATCCAAGCTCCACACAATCATATTAACTCCACGAGGAGTAGGTTGATTCCTTTGGCGTGGTCCTCCACGAGAAGGTTGTAAGGGCATGGGAGGAGGTGGAACTTTTAAATGATATGCCCGTATCCAACGCCCAGCTTTCGCCTATAACCAAATAAAAAAGGTTACAAAATACAAAAAAGCATCATTGCAAAATGAACAAAGATAATATCCACAAGGAACTCTATGGTACATAAAATATAGCATGTTGCAAAATTCCATCTTATATGTCAAACATATGCAAGGAACTCTATGGTGCCAGGGAGCAAGTACATTCCTCACTAGCTTCACTCTCCGCTTTTTTTTTCAATTGTGAGGAGCACTCGTTAATTCTTAAATATTGTGTCCCCAAATGCAAGATGGTAGGCTCAAACAAAAAGTGTATGCATGCAACGTATACATGCTCAGTGGATGAGAATCAGAGAGAGGGAGGGAAGAAGAGAGGCCAATGGAAACTATACTGCAATGTATGTACGTGGAACAACAGAAACAACCAACGTGCATAAGTACAAAAAGATACCGGTTGCAATACCTCAGCCACATTCCAATATGTCACTCGAGAATTAACTTCTAACTAAAAATTACAAGAACACATGTGGCTGCAACAAGCTTCGATCACTACAAGTGCAAGTTATAACTCAACAGTAGCTGATATGAAACAACTTACCACAACTATATTATATTATATATAGTATAGTAAAAAAAGCTCTTCCAAAAATAAGAAATCGGCACCATGGTCACCACATTCCAATTGTTTTCACTTCAGCACCAATCACGAACCAAAGTATTTAACCATTTTTCAATGCATAAACTGCACCGCTGAACCATCTCAATTGCATTCATCTTAAGCAACTTTGAAACCTCCATCTTCATGGCCTCTCTTCATAGTACAAATTTAGCACTACTCTCCATGCCCCCCCCTCCCCCCCCAAAAAACCCAACCCACCACCATCCCCAAAAAAGGGAGTACATACTAAACAAATAACATGCACAATGGTCCTCTGACTTGTTCATTTGTAATAAATGCATTTTTGACAGGCACAAAAAGATAAAATCCACACTCATTGTACCTCTTCTTCTCCAAAGCCTGCCAGTTGATATGCAAGCGATATCTTCTTACTCTAGCAATAAATGCAACTTATCTATGTTCACATGTCCACAAAAAGTTAAAGACTCATTTCTTCTTCAAAGACCACCAGATAATATCTTTTTAAGACTCTATCATAAGCCTCCAGATAAGTAAACGTAACACAACCATTTCTTTCCCTCTTGAAAAAGTTACATATAAATGTGAAGTAAATAGTTTCTATACACAAAATCTCGGTTGGTATTGTTTGCGCATAAAATTCAAATCCATATAGATGTATAAACCTGTTACTGCACTTTTATGTTGCCTAAGCACATCATTCTCATTTCTAATATGTTAAGCACAAACAAAAGAAAAATGAAACAGGGGGCAACCATTGCCACACCCCCCGCATCATACCAACTAAACACCCAGTAAATACAAATGGAAATTGATCTATTGCTGTTCTATCAGTAGATGTGGCTTTCAAATTCAATTGAACTCGTCAAAGAGCTTACATGATGAGATCTCCTAGATCTTGGAATCCAAATGATTGCACTGCCATCACGAGAACATGTGACGATGTTATCATGTGGAAACCTACAAAAACAGATCATCCAAACTGTGTTATTCACACAAAACCTGCTACATTAATTGCAACTGGATCAACAAACACAATAGAAACTTTGCTGCACATAAAATGGATCACAGACCAAAAGTTCTTAAATTTAGGAACATTATCCTCCTTTGCAATGTCAGCTGGAGAAGATCTAGAGGGTACAGCACATCCACTGCATCAAAAGGCATTGTAATCAGCAAGAATGTATTAAACATATGCCCTAAAACAGAAACATATACTTCATAAACCTATATAACCTGAACTGCACATAGTTCACATCATCCTCGTGTCCAGATAACACATCTATCTCATGAGTAGGTTGCTCAGCATTCTCTGATGTGAACTTGACTGTAGCATTCCACACCTGCAAGAGGCCAAACAAATATAGATTAACAAATGCTAAATATTTTTACACTTTTGGAAGTAGTGAAAATGTTAAATAGTGAATGTTACCCTTGCATAAGTATCCGAGCTTCCAGTAACAAAAACAGTTCCATTGGCATTGTATGAACAACATAGTATCTGATTGCCACGTTGGGCAGCAGTTGCAGGGGGGTCGTTAGTGTTTTCTGCAACAAGTTCTCTTTCCAAATTATATCCTCATAATGGCAAATCATGTGTTTACACTTCGCACTAAAAAGAGGGGAAAAAGAACTAACCATATAAAGTTTCTGGGGGCTTGGGAATGTAAATTCGTGGACTTTGCTGAGAATGTCTAGCATCCCATATCCGACATGTACCATCATCAGATGACCTGATCAACAAAGACAGTATGACAGTAATTTCCTAAATCCAATAGAGCAAACCAAAAACTAAACGTTTAGATGTTATAAATACCACATGTACATAGAAAACTAAGAGAATTAATGAGGTGTGAAAGAGAGAAGACAATAAAAAAAGGTTATTGATGCCATTTGTCAACTGTGACACATTAAAATAAGAGGTCTTTCTATAACATTCCTTTGTAAATCTTTGCATATCTTTAAAACTTAAATTCACACCCTCTCCAGCCTTTTTGAGTTTCTAAATTGAAGATCAATTGAATGAAATGCTTTACTCACGATAAAAGCTGGTAAACAGTTCGTGGGCTAAATACAATAGCAGTAACCGCTGCAGTGTGTCCACGTAAGACAGAAATTGGGTAGCCATCAGGCAAACGCCACTGCATCAATGAAAATTAGATGATATAAGATTGCCTAGAATTCAAAGTCATAAACAGAAATGATAGATAAATCTGAATGCAACTTACAACTCTAATCGTGAAGTCATTTGAAGCGGATGCAACCAATGTATTATTCGAACTTACAGCCAGATCAGTAATGTCACCCTTCAGTAGCAACAATTAATTAGCTTCACCAGAATCATATCCCAATCAGAAGGAGAGGGCTCAAGCAAAAAAGCTCTGAAGCAACGGGCATACTTACTTCATGTCCACGGCAACTTGACAAGCAGAATGCTGTTTCCATTGACCAAATCTTCACAAGGCGGTCATCAGAGCCAGTAATCACATAACGCCCAGAACGATCAAATGTGGCTACAGAATATATTAACAAGCAAAACTGTTAGGTACTCTCATTTACAAACACAATAAAATGAGAGAAGATAGAGAAAACTCAAGACACAGGTTGCAGCGAAGAAAGAAATTAAGCAAAAAAATGCCTCAAGGAGATCAAACACGTGTGTGCACAGACACAAGACTCGTTTTTGCTACACCCACAAAAAAAAAAGCAACCGCAGCATCACAAAAATCTTAAATTAGCCCCAGAAACTTAAATAGTGCATGAAGTCCATCTAAAGCATTTTCAAAATGAACAAGAATGCTAAAGATTCTATATCAATGTGTAAATTTCCAAATCTCAGGTGTGTGATGTGGGATTTTCTGAAAAACCATCAAAGCAAGGCTATGTTATGCATATCACTCAAATATATACATGAACACAATGACAAAAACACTTGACACATTGCATGTATTGCCAAGAGTGCAAAAACTTCTCTTTAGGTCATCCTTTCCTGCTCTTTGGTCTAAAACGAAGACATGTAAAAAATTTCTACTTGAACTTAGAATAGATGTTCTTCCTATAAAAACTTAAGATAGGAATTAATATACTTGCATATAGAAATTCCAATTTTCTTTTAGCAAGAAAAAAGGACATAAAAAAATTAGCTTAAAAAATTGAACATGTTTTTGTTAGTCTTTATTTCCGCATAAGAATCTAATGCAGCAGTCCAAAAACTCTCAGTAATAAGCACAGCACTAGTCTCTGATAAGTACTTGGTAGCTTTTATGCATTAAATAAATTGTTATATTAACTATTTGAAAAGACAAAATATGAGGATAATCAAAACCGAAGGTAATTTTCCTGACAATACATAAAAATGCTATAAAAGAACTATTAAAACATCAAAGACTTAAAACAAAATAGAAGATTTACAAAAGTCACCTCTTCAGAAACAAAATACAAGTCTACGAAATTAAATATATTGATCAAAACAACCTACACACATCCAAATTTCATGTTATATTCAACTACAAATGTAACTACAGCTGACACATGCAAACGGCAAAGAAACTCCTACCACAATACACAGGAAGCCGGTGCCCTCTTATTTTTTTAATAATCTGCATCTTTTGTGCCATGGTTGATGGTTTTGCAATAGCATAGCAAGCAGCTTGAACAGAAGGAGCACGATGGTGTTTTGTAAAACCTCCTCCGATCTCCCTCAAAGCTAGCCCACGAACCTGACCAGCTTTCATGTATGGCCAACGAAGGCACCCTGGTAATTGAGTACCTTTTTTATTTTCTCTCATACGCTCAGCTGCAAAAAAAAGGTAGAAAATGAATGCCAAAATAGAAGTTATAAGCACTACCGGTGACACTAAATACAGGACTCAAGAACAATAATTAGCAATTACATTCCAGTAGAGAGAAGGAACCAGCTCCTAGGATTGTAGGAACATCGACTGGATTCGTAGTGCTTCCCACAACCATGCCATGCAAGGGCAAGGGCGAGGCCGTGTACATGATCAACTGCTTCAGAAGCTTTACGAGATGATCTTTCTCAATATGAGAATACCTAGACATTTAATACAATAATTTAAATTTGTAAGTTATAAAGACAATAATAAAAAATGCATTAAGAATTAAACCATAACTCTTTGACAAAACAAACATGCCTCTCCATCAAGTTACTGTAGCTCAGGGGAAAAGAAATGCCATTATCATTCTCATCACCACTAGGAACTCCATTTCTTGAGTACCAAGCATGATATCTTCTAGGCAAAAGCTGGTGCTCCAACAGCTCATTCCAAAAATGTCCAAAGGTCCTGCGACAAGGCCCCACTGACAAGAAATGCATAATCAAGAAGTAAACTTCTTGAATATCAATGCCCACATCGGCTTCCATTAGTGTTCCACCATTTGCCCTAAGCTCCACAGGCTGAGGCATTGTAGAGTATATATAGTCGGAAGTGGCGCACTTCCTGAGGACCATTTTAAGGCATCAAACCTGAAAATTAAATTTTTTTTACTATCATATTCTTTGCCTAAAACAATGGAATACATCTTCTCCACACATGGTATTATATATGAAGATGGCACATCACCTAAAAAATCACTCCAGTGACATGGCTCCCAAAATAAAAAAACATTATAACAGAACTAGCAAATCCTAAACTTTGGCAATATGCACCACTGAACTGGATGGGAGACAGATGAAAAAAACAAATTGTGATAACATTTGCAACTTACGATTCAAAGATGTGATACATAACTCACAATTACAAGACCCCATCCTTATAAAGTTCTTTTGGAAACAACTTAGGTGGCAGCAAGTTGAGCCAGCTCGACTTGCATCAACTTGACTCAAAGCTCGGACTTGGGCTTGAGACCAAACACGATCTTGGCTTAACAAGCGTCAATTCAAATAACTTAAAGCTTGAACTGTTGCCAATTTTATGCATGGTTACATGTGTGTTTTTATGAGATCAATAGCTTCAATAGGTATGAAGGTAGCTATATATATTTAAATTCGAAAAATAAATAAAATATAAGATGACTCAAACTCTCGCTAAACTCCATTGAATGCATCTCAACCTCAATTTGATCCAAAAGAAGCCTAAGATGGGTTATGCCAGCTAAATCCTGGCCTGGCTCAAGCTCATTAAAACCTCTATGAACAATTAGAGGGAGAGAGAGAGAGAGAGAGAGAGAGAGAGAGAGCAATGATCCTCTCCTCAATGAATATTAGTGAGAAAGGATCACAAATAGATACATTTAGCTAGTGTAGCTAGAACCCATAGATTTATTCTAACTCTTACTAAGAAATAATAATGTTGTCGAAAAGAATTAGAAACATACTTTCTATCCAGTTGTCAGGAGTCACATAAAAGTTAACTTGTAGGAAATTGATACAATAATAGGGAAAATCTATCTTGACTATCTTAGCCACCAAATCTTGTTACATATTAGCCTGTCATTTTGTAATTTCAATTGACATTGCATTCTTCCAATTAGCATGTAGTAAGACGAGAGCGCAAACATATTGATACATGCTGCATGCATATGATAAAAGTCTACATGCGTGCGGACAAGTTTCCTTGTTGCCTGAAACATGCAAAACTATTTTCAACTAAATTAAGACATCCATAATCCGTCCTAATCTTAGTGGAAACTCATGTCTACCCTTTTTTTAATCAAATAATCCCTCTACTCTCCCTCGCAGCTCCAAATTCTGATTCGTCAATCCCGTGCCTTCCTTCGAAAGTTTTTAAATTCGACCTGATCTACCGCAGGTAACAATACACTAAAGATATTGTAACAATACACTAAAGATATTGTTCAACATTCAATCGGAAAGACGTAAATGCAGTGGATAACTGCACGAATGATTAAAAGCAAAAGATTCCAATTTCTCCCCAGTAAGTAACCCTTGACAAATTTCGGACGAAATTCTAAGCAATTTTAATAAGAATACCAAAATAATCAAAATTCATAACTTTAAAAGGATCTAGTAATGGCGAATGATGACACAGCAGATGCCGTGGGAGGCAGAGAAAGGCAAAGCGCAGATCAGAGACGGGTTGCACAATCCAAAGCACATCAGAGGGGCTTCTAGCTCCGAAATTAGAAGAAAATGACAGAAAAACAGACGACAAATGAATTAAATAGAAAGAAGTCCAAACGGGAGGAGCCGGCGAAGATAGGGGGGGCGAAGGTCAACTAAGAGGAGTTATTCCGGTGGATTTCGTGGCGGAGGAAACGTAGGGGACAGGTACCGGCGTTGGCGGAGGACGGCGATGGTGGGCGGCGCCGGCGATGGGGGAGGTCGGCGAAGAGGAAGGTGGAGAAGAGGGGCGGAAGTCCCCCTTTCCCAAGTTGCTAGGATTGCAGAAAGGGGGCCGATGGTTCACCTCCCCATTTACTTAACCGATCCGGTCCAACCTGAATTTGAAGGTTTAACGGCCAATTTAGCAGAGAAACTGGCTGATCTGACCGGATATGCTGCAGGATCGGCTGAAATTTTCCGGTTCTCAGATGGCCCGAACCGAGGTTTTGCTCCTATATTTCCTCTTTTTTTCCTCCACCTGAAATACTCACAAGTCACAACAGGGAGGAAGGTTGCACAGATTTCATTTCCAAATCAAAATTAGGAATTAATTGTCCAGAATTTCAAATAAATCGTATAGGTGTGTGTTATGACTATTAGTAATTTTCATTTTATGCGTATAATAATTGCTGAAAACTTCCAACTAAACATAAAATAGGGAATACCAGGTCATAACTTGGCTTACTAAGAGACACTCTCCTAGGATGGTTTTGTTTGCCTTTTTTGGGGCTTAGTTTATTGCCACATAGTTATGCAATCTTCCAATGTTCAATAGATTAGATGCTTCAATATCAAAAAGATGAATGAGTATATAAATTAGATGCCACGTGATTTCGTAAAATCTCTTCTTTCTAAGCAATTTCACAAAAGCGCCAATTTACACAGGAGAGTGCATGGTCAAGCTCTTAAGTGTCTAATTTGGGAGATCTGTTTAGTGAGGAAAATAAGGATTTTAGCAAAAAAAGAAGAAAAATAAGAATACTGACAGAAACGGCATATTTATCGTTGTAAATGAGGCAATCGAGCAATCGTTCATTCCCTTGCCATTACAGCCTCAGCTGGACTGCTATAAAAAAACTCAGCCGGAAAATTTAAAAAATACTTACAATTTTGTAATCCTTTGCAATTACAGCATCAGCTGTACAACTTTAAAGATACTTAAAATATGGTAGACAATCCTTTGCAATTACAACATCAGCTTGGCAACTTCAAAAGATGGTTAATATGTTGTAGGCACAATTAGGGCTATCAATTTTGTGGGCTAGCTCAATGGCCCGACCCTACCCGACTCGCAAAAGAGCGGGTAAGGGCGTGGAATTTTAGGTCACGGGTAGGGCCTGGGCCTCAAAAGTTCGGTTTTTATCTAAATAGGGTCAGGTACGGGCCTGGCTTAAAAAAGCCCGAAAGCCAGGTCCCCATATATATATATATATATATATATATATATATATATATATATATATATATATATATAAACAAATCTAAACCTAAAACTTCCCCCGACCGCCGCTCTGAGCTTCTTCCCTGACCGCTGCTCTGAGCCTCTTTGAGTCTACAATGAGCTTCTCCCCCAACCGCTCTCTCCCCTGACTGCCGCTCTGAGTCTCTCCCCCGACCGCCGCTCTGAGCTGAGCTCTCCCTTGACGAGCTCTGAGCCTCTCCCTCTACGACCGCTCTGAGCCTCTCCCCCGACAGCCTTCTTCTCCGACCACCGTCTCTTCTGCTGGTGATAGTAACATCTATACTATTTCATTTGTTGTGTGTTTAGATTTGTCAGCTGTTTGGATTTATTATATGTTATCAATCTATGATTCTTTTATTTATTTACTAATTGCCTATAATATTTGTCTTCTCTTTGTTATCTGTTGTCATTTGTTATTTGTTATGTGTTTAGATTTGTCATATGGTTGAATCTGTGATTATGTTATTTACTTACTAATTGCCTATAATACTTATATTCTCTTTGTTACTAAGTACTTGATTTCTTATCCGTCTATTGGTCGAATTTAGTATAGTAGATATATCTTGCCACGGTAGTGAATCTTTGTCCTTCCCACATCTATCACCAAGTTGCACAAGCTACTTCTTCCAATCCATGCACCTCTTCTACACCCCCCCAACTTTTTTAACACCAGTCAATTCTTCCACACAATAAGCCTCTTCAACTCCCACCCTCACACCTATTGTGCCCCAAACCCCTAGCTCTACAACTCCCATTTCTCCTCCCCATCCAAAATTAGAAGCATCTAATAAGAAAACTAGAAAAAAACGTAGTAGGGGTTAATCATTTGTTTTGGATCATTTCCCAAAACCTTTGATAAAAATGGAAAAAGAGTTGGGGCAGTTTGTAATTATTGCAATAATACCTTTGTGGGATTGGGAACTAACGACACAACTCATCTTGCAAGGCACTTTGATAGTTGTCTAAGAGGACCAAACATGGATCCTAAACAACCACTCCTTACTACTGCTTTTGGTAAAGTCTCTACTTTTAAATTCGATCAACAAGCTTGTAGGGAAGCTCTTGCAAGGGCAATTATAGTGCATGAATACCCTTTTAATATTGTCACACGTAAGGATTTTATTCATTTTTGTCAAGTTATGCATCCTCAGTTTAAAATGGTTTATAGGAACACAATTAAAATGTATTACCAGAAAATTTATACAAAATAGAAAGCTGCATTGATGGATGTTTTCCAAAACCTTTCTTTTACAGTTAGTATTACTTCTTATTTGTGGACTTCAAATCAAATGTTTAATTATATTTGTGTTACTGTGTATTATATTGATAGGGCTTGACATCTACAAAAGAAGATTATTAATTTTACTAGAATTCTATCCCGTCCTTGTGATAGGTGTGGTAATTAGGGTGTTAGTTGTTGTTATTTATGATCGATGTTTGTTGATTGTGGATATTAGGATTGTTACATGTATTTGTTATAATTTTCTTTATTATGATTATTGTTTATTTTGACACTAGGACCAACCTAAAATGTGCTTTAAAAAATATAAAAATTGTCGTATCGTATTGTATCACCATATCCGTATCGGTACTTCCTAGATTATCTAACACTTATACATATTGCATCTACTGAACAAAGGGTATGAAAGAGGCAATGTTGCCTTGTGAAAATCTATGTACGATGATGACACTTTAGTGCAAACTCTAAACAGTTATGTCTAGATTTTTTAACATGTCCGTCATCTCATTTTGACATTAAATCTTATATAGTTTACAATATACCATTGCTTAACAGTTTGTTAGTCCCATTGCAAGGTCAGGGGAAGCTCATAACCCAAAAAATTTATTTGCATTTTTTTAGGCTCTCCAAAAGCCCGAAAAGCCTGAAGCCTGACCCTAGCTTGACTAGGGTTAAGGTCGGGTTAAAATTTAGAAGTCAACTTAGGGCTAGGGCAAGGGTTAAGTTTGTTAGGATTAGGGCCATGGCCAACCTCTGGCCCGCAAAAGCTCGACCCGTTGACAGCCATAGGCACAATCACTTGTCTCCCCCGACTCCTACTGCTAATGGCAGATTGATGATGACCCAAATGACATTTAAAACCATGGGTGAGGTTTGATCAAGCCCAAGCTGGCCCAAACCAATTACACATGTCAGTCGTATTCCAGGTCTACAAAAGTCCTTGATTATGGGCATAAAATAGGTGGATTGAAAAAGGCCTCCTCAATTCAATGATTGTGTAAAAACATACTTCCTCCGTCCAATGAAGCTTGTCCAGATTTGAGAAAAGATGGGTCCTGCATTACATGGCTGGATTTCCTCTTCAAGGCCCAAAACACAGGGAGAGGGGCTTTAGAGACTAATAAATTTTACTCATTTTGTAATACAGATGAGCTTCATTGGACTGAAGGAGTAAATAGGGAAAGATAATGGAGTAAATTTTGCCCCCAAAAGAAGAATCTTATAATTAGAAATGAATGGCGATAACTTTAGCAACAAATAATAAATGCCAAAAATATGTGTCAACCTTGCGCAGGAAATGATCCCAGCATGCTTGCAGCCTATCTGGCCCCATGCATCACCTAGAGGATGTTGAGTGCCACACTAGGATGGCGCAAACTCTCAAAGAAATTACAAGGGCAGTTGATTTTTGTGTGATTTTTTGCATTTTCTCGCCTGAATGAAAACTTTGTATTAAGAGTCAATACAAAAATATTTACTGATTAATTCATAGGGTGCATTTTGCAATAGGGATTTAGACCATGTGATTCATAAAATCACGTTATTTGTCCAAATTCCACGTTTGGCAATATGTTTTTGGGTGAAATTTGATTTTGGCCCAAATCACACCCTAAGTCCCGTCATTTGGTTTATAACACAAAAGTGCCCGAGTACAAATGACACCTCTGACTGGGGTCATTTACAAAATTACACCCAAAATATTAAATATTAGAATCGAACTAAGAAAATATAACAATGGACCCTAGATTGTCTTGCCACACTGTCATGCTCCGGCACTGCCCAACACGAAATGAACCCGGTCCAAGAGCCGGACCAATGCACGGGGGCGACGGTATAAAAGAGATAGCGGAAGACTTATGACCCACATATGGGCGGTTCAACTAACAGAGTGGCGCAACTACTTTGAATAAGAGTAAATAAGTAGGACAAAAATGGAGTTTAACTCTAAATGAATCCACAAGTCTCAAACCTACATGCTAATAATCCTGAGCCAACACGCAGGGCTCGATAACAAGATTTAGAATAGGTCTAACACATAGGATAAACACAAGTTTGGACAAGGGCCAACATAACAATATGCCATACTCAAACCAAGTAAAACTGAACTGCATAACAAGGTAAAGTCCAAAGATCTCCACGCCTAATCTTATGCTCTCCCTAACCATTCCTCATACAGGGGATCCTATCAATCTGCGTGTCACGCCATGCAGCCCCAAAATAAAACAAGAAAAGAGGGGTGAATATAAAACTCAGTAATAGTTTTAATACAATCGGTAATAATCAGGGATCATAACGGCATCAAAACATAGCAAATATAGATCCAGAATCAACATAACACACAATGTTCTGATCATCTATTCAAAACTCATAAACTTGTTTGCAATATCTCATTCACATACTTTCTGATCATGCATTCATAACACATAATCCTGCATAATAATGTCTCATCCACATCCTTTCTGGTCATGCATTCATAACACATAATTCTGCATAATAATGTCTCAATGACACACTTTCTGGTCATGCATTCATAACACATAATCATGCACAATAAATGTATCCAACACATGGTACAGTCATGCATAATAATCACAATACGCATATATCAACACAAATGGTGAATGCCTCCATCAAAGAGTAAACACAAGTGATGCCACAAAGGCGGGACACAGTTAAGGCCATGGAGGCGTATCATGGTCCAATTTTCACATAGGAAATGTAAGAAGGGTGGGGTTGTCAACCCCTACAACTGCTCGCCCTGGACGATCCCAGCCAAAGATGTTCGATTCTTATACAAATAACCTAAAGCAGGTGTGTTCGCCCAGGGACATCTTATGCGGTGGGGGAGAGCCTGAATTCCTATACAGGGAACCCTATAATACGTGGTAGCAGGTGCACGAAGCGTACCACTCTAGATACTCAAGTCCAGATGACAATCTCAGCAATCTTAATAATCTCATCCACAAAGCAAATACACAACTTGCCCCCCATATATCTTAATGTGCTAGACTCAACCCGGGGAGTACACCTGTTCCACATAGGAACGAAATAAAAAACATGCCCTTTCGGACCAACTAAGTTTCGATTAATTTACTGATCGATTAATCCGGCATGCAATCTCCAATATTGCATACAATCGATCAATTCCGGTCAAACAACGATAAAACTTCATCCATGAAATCCGATACATGATGCATGATATCATGATATATCCGTGAGCAAAACCTACGTGGTTTCCAATGCATGAAACATGCTCCCCATCCATCCCCTCATACATCATAATCATGGTATAAATCAACTATAAATTCATAATAAACTCCCATATGTATGTGTAGTCGTGCATATTCTAATCACATGACCAATGCTTTGACATAAACTCATAGAACAATATACACATGCTTTAACACCTTTAAAACTATGATTCCCAACTGAAATCGAAATAAATTCCACCATAAAACTTTAATCCACCCATGTGAAGTAGTAGACTCACTCGTACAAACATGATTCTCTTCAATACATTAAGCAATAACATGATCACATCAATTTTCCATAAACCATACTCATTATAAAAGAATACATCTCATCATTCACCATATGATATCCTTGCTAGAAACATGATTAAATCATTAGAATTCCAACATAAGATAATTCAATATTAACATGCATAAATATCGACATATGATACAAAGCCATATACAAACATTTAACATATTCCATACACCTTCATTTCCTATTTTTGCACTTCCAGTAGACTATTTTTAACATAATATCTTCCATAATCATTATAATCATTAAATAGGTGAAAACATTGAAATTTTCATCATTTTCAAAATTTTCAACTAGCCGATCGATCGGCAAAATACGCGCGATCGATCGTTGGCCTTCTTCTTCATTTCTAAATTTTTAAAACCGATACTCAATTAACACAACTTGAAAGATTCATACATTGTCTCACAAAACTATAAAAAGTCATCAAACTTTTCAGAACACTAATTTATACCATTCTAAGATAAAACCTTATGAAATCAAGGCAAGAGATTAGCATTTATTAAACTCACCATTAGAGTACTGACAAGAATATTTCATTCAAATAAAATCATGAAAACAAACCTATTTTTGACCCAAAGTTGAGATTGAAGAACCCATTACCTTTCTCGTTGAGAATGAACCTTCAACCTCCCCCAACACCTTCAAAAAATATGATTTTTTTGTTAATATACAATTAATCTCGATTTAGCTTTAAAAATCAAAAGTAAACCCTAGATCTAGAGCTTTGGAAACATAAAAACAAGATTTTGAAGATTAAGGCTTGGAAAAGAGAGGTAAAATACTGATTTTATGCTTTCAAAATGGATTGAAACAATGAAGGAATTCAAGATTAAGAAGAGTTTAATAAAAACTAAAGAGAAAGTAAGGAGATTAAGGTAGCTTACCTCTATTTCTTTCCCTTTTTGGCATAATGGGGAATAAGCTCCAAATCTCCTGGCTAAGCCTATTCTCAATTTTGAAAAATAGCACAACATTTTCCTTTTATAGAAAAAGTGAACCTAAGTAAAATGTGGGGTAGAAATAGAGTTTTTTGCTAAAATTGGAAAATTTGGCAATTTAATTATAAATTAGGTCCAGAAAAATTCTAAATTTTTTATACTGTCTTCCTTTGATGTCTGGGGCATTTTTGTCATGAAAACTTAATTTCGTCGGTGGGGCCCACCAGGGTCCCGCCAAAACTTAAGTTTCGAAAAATTGGTGAAAATATAAAAATCCCAAAAATTCAGATTTGATCCAAAATCACTTAAAACTCATGATTGTGAAGTTGGTTTTGATTAAAACCTTTATAAACCCATTTATTTTTAAAAATTACTAAATTTAATCCGAAAACGCTTAAACCACACGATAATCGATAAAGAACATTATAATAAACCGGTTCAAGATGAGGGTCCTTACACACACAGCCACTACACACAGAGGCACACCACGACTATGCATACCACATACTTCCTCTGTTTCATTCTAATAGTCCAACCTGGTCTTCGAGGACTGTGTCATAAGTTTAAAAGAAGAATGTCAATAAATATATAAGTATGGAGTAAATAAAAGAGTCTTATGGAAGTGATATAGTTTTTCAATAACTTCACTTTTTATTCTCTTAGGTTCTCTACGAGGTCCAAGAGGATCCTTATATAGGCAAAAAGTCATAATTTTCATAGGTTATATCTTTAATGTTAGTGGGGGTTTACATGACTTGACTTAATGTTAGAGGAGTTTATAGAGTTAATCAAATGTAAGTTTCCATATGGTCGGAGTTTACAGAGTTAAGTCAAATGTAAGTTTCCATATAGTCATCCATTAAATCTATGTATTTACAACAGACTGGATTATTTAGTTCATTTTATTTATTTTTTAAAAAAGCAAGTCAGACTATTATTGTATGACAGAGGTAGTATAGTCTGCTAATTTTTCCAATTCATTTTTTCCTTCCTTGTAATAGAAGGTATATTCCTCTTGTGATATGAATCAACGAATGAAATGGATCTTGATGCCTGAAAGTTGGATAGGTTACACCTTATGTAAAGATTATATTGCCCTCAATTTATGTGAACTACAATATTAAAGTGGTAATCGTTTAGTTGCATCTATTCGCTAAAGAAGATGAACAAGTATAGAGGATTTGCAAAATCGTATTATGTGAATGGAAAATGTTAACATGCAACCCGACTTACGCGCAATGGCGCGTGCTACGCAATATGAGCCGGTGGATCTCCGACGGCTTGCGATGCCCATGGAGCATGCTGTTGCTGATGCTAATGGGACTACATGGAAAACAATGAACAGGCTACGACAATGAAGCCTATGTACTCTGGTCCGTTTGTTAACCCCCCATTTATTAATGGGCCAATGGCTTAATACGATTACCTGCAACTGTTTGTTTGTGAAATGTGGACTCGGATCCAAATTGAGCCCACAGCCCCCGAGACCGCTTTCCCCGCCAAGCGCCACTGCATTTCCCGCCACCGGCATAAAAAAGCATCCAGCTTTCCCAATCTTCTCCCGCCGCTGAAACTCACAGAAGGTCACAATGAAGGATCTGAATTTCGCCGCCGATAGAGGTAAGATCGCCCGCTCCTCCGCCTCGCTCGATTCCTTCTCTTCTTTCATCTTCACTGATGCGCATTTCCTTGTAATTCTGCAGAACAAGCCAAGGATTTCCTCACCAACTTCGCCGATATCCAAGGCGAGCCGAAATACCTCAACATCCTTGTAAGCATTTTGAATCAGCAAGCCCTCAACTTTTGTTTTTGTTCTCGTTTTTTTCTGCACAGCGGAACCCTAATGCCAAATTTTTCATCTGTTTGCTTGCCCTTGTCGATTGCAGCAAGATGTCGCCAATCGGAAGTTGCGATCTATTCAGATTGACCTGGACGATCTCGTCAATGTAGGTTTTTCCGGTACTAACTTCCTTATCTCATCTTATATAAGTATGCGCTTTAATGGTGTTGCGGCCTCTTCAGTATAAGGATATTGACGAGGAATTTCTTCAACGTATTACTGGGAACACGCGTCGGTACATTGCACTATTTGCTGATGCAATTGACGAACTCATGCCGGAGCCTACCGAAGCGTTCCCGTTGGAAGACGATCATGATATCTTAATGACACAGAGATCCCAGCATGAATCAGAAAATAATGATAACTCGGACCCAAACCAGAAGATGCCTCCGGAGATTAAGCGCTTCTAGTAAGTCTCCTCACCGTTTTTGTCCTTATGAAAGGAAGGTTCAGAAGTTAGTGGTAAGTTTAGGGTTTGAGTTCATGTATAGCGATGGTGATTCTAGAAGGAACTTTAAATAGCCCAAAATTGGACTGGGAGAGCTTATTGTATGGAGAGTACAACGTAGTGAGCAGACGTGTATTGGCAGTTTTGAAAACCTACTTCCTTACTATTATTAATATGGTACATTAATACTTACTAGGTCTCGGATATATCGGATTATAACTGCTTACGTGCGTTTTCATTCTGAAAGGAATTCTATCGTGTGAATAGACAACAATCAGTTTTAGTAGTCACAAGCTTAAATGCTGCGATGAACTAAATAGGGATAGTAGATGGGTAGGGCCTAGGGGCACAAATTTATGAGTTAGCTCCTTTCATTAAATACATGTTACTAAAGCTTTATCCTGTACATTCTGCTTCTCTTCCATGGATAAGCCTTCATAAGTGGTCAAATCTGTGGGTTTTTCGAAGATGAATCTTTTCATTCTGTTTTTTAGCAATAATAATTTCTATTTTTGATACACAGTGAGGTTTATATCAAAGCATTTTCCAAAGGAGCACCATTCACGATCAGAGAAGTCAGGGCTTCTTATATTGGTCAGCTTGTAAAGATTTCTGGCATCATAACCCGCTGCTCCGATGTAAAGCCATTGATGCAGGTTGCTATTTATACCTGCGAGGAGTGTGGCTTTGAAATATACCAGGTAATTTTTTGCTTTTCGTTGTTCAATTGGTTAGACCAACTAGATATTCCCCCTTAATGGTAGAACTATTTATTTACATATGCTCGTGAAAGTGGAATCCAAGATACATTTGCAGACTAACTAGAACTTGTGAGCTTATGTGAACTCTTAGCTGCTTATTTTACGTTTTAAACTATGTTTGTCCTCGGTTATATATGTGTGTTGCATGTTCATGTGAAAATGATTATTTCACTCAATGGAAATGATATTCAGGAGATAACTGCTCGAGTTTTCATGCCTCTTTTTGAGTGCCCATCCGTTCGCTGTAAGACAAACAAAACGAAAGGGAATCTTATATTGCAGCTAAGAGCTTCCAAGTTTCTAAAGTTTCAGGAGGTTGCTTCATAAATCCTGTTTTCTTCAATTTCTTTTTGTGCATATGAACCTCTTTGATTTTTGTAAAATATTATGGTATATTAATTTAGTTATTACTATTGGAGACAACATTCTTTCATAACTTTCTCATGAGATGGTATCTAATTTTGAGACGAATATGTTTGCACCTTATTTGGTGTCACTCAATTATATTGGAGCAGGGTGGTAATCACGAGTTAGCTTCAGTTTTGCATTGTCTATTTAACAAACTTGTAACTTTCTTTTAGTAATGGCAGCTTTTCCTGGTTCAATTGTAGGCAAAAATCCAAGAATTGGCTGAACATGTTCCTAAAGGTCACATTCCACGATCTATGACCATTCATCTCAGAGGGGAGCTGAGTAGGAAGGTTGATTTGCTTTAACAATGTTCATGCTTGGAAGCTTTTTACTGCAGAACATTTTTTGAGCGGCTTCATATAACCCTTGAAATATAGCTACCAATAACTTTTATCCTCATATTTCCATAAACGCATCCGAACATGTCATCATCTGCACCATTACATAGATAGCTCAGTGACATGAATGTGCTTTGCCATTTTGGCCAACAGTAAAATTACTTCTATGCAATCAGGTTTTTCCATGCCCATCTTCGGTGTTTGTTGCATCTTATCACCAGCTTTCAGTTCTTTTGTGCATTGGAACTATCTTTTCAAGCAGTTATGGATGTGTTGTGTATGTGCCATATGACATTTTCTTACACAAACGCTAAAATATGTTATTATTATACAAAATGCACATTCAAGGTTATCCCCCATAGAAGTTCGTTGTGCATTCCAACTTCAAACAACTTTGCAACTTGGATGATTTAGGTTTTTTGTTTATTTATTCCAGTTTTTTTTATTGTTTGTATTGATCAGGTTGCTCCAGGTGATTGTGGTCGAGCTATCAGGGATTTTTCTTCCCATTCCTTTCACTGGATTTAAAGCTATGCGTGCAGGCTTGGTTGCAGATACATACCTAGAGGCCATGTCAGTTACCCACTTCAAGAAAAAATACGAGGAGTGAGTAACTTTCCAGCGCCATTACATAAATGAACGCTGTATCATTTAAGAAATATTGCATGGCAATAAACCTCTCTTGTTATCCTGGGTTTTCATGTTTCTTGAAAGCAGTATTATGGTTTTGATGATCTGCTAAGAAATGGTTTTGCAAGGCCATTACTAAGTAAATCTTAAAATTGTTTTCTGTCCAACTCATTTAAGATGACTCTACCATGGCTCGTATTATCTGGAATCATTTCTGGAAGAGATAGTTAGAAATGAAATACCGAAATGCCATTTCTTGCGATGAAGATTAGCTTCAAAGTATATTCTTAAAATACTATTTTATGTTCTTCCTGAAAGGTAAATTTTGAACTAAAAAATGTCGGGAACTGTAAACATAATACATACTCCCTCCGTCCTGAAATACCTGCCAGATCCTAAAAAAGTGGGTATGTGTTTTAGCATCTGACTCTTGGCTACACCAGGATCACCCAAACAGATGTACTAAAGAGCACTACCCACTTTTTTAGGATGTGGCAGGTTGTTCTTGATGGAGGGAATATTATTTAAAGAGTCAATCTGTCGTCTTTAGCCTCAGGCTATTCTAGACTGCAAATTTCAGAGCCGAGAGTGAATCACATCTTGGGAAGCTGCTCCAGACCGTATATGACAATCAACTGTCAGTATTCCGTGCCTATAGTTTTCAAAAGGTGACAATAAGAGTTCATCTAAACCTAGATCTGTCCTGGGAATGTATTGTAAGCTTATAGCTGCCATGAAATTTAACACTGCACCGACTTTGCTGTTGACTTTGACATATCTTAGCCTTCTGGCTGTGTCTCACTCATCAATATATCTTATCCATCCCTGTAAAAACTTTTTGGGCATTTAAGTAGAACTTCAGTTCAAAATTCGTTGTACGTTTTGTTGCACCTGCATCATATTTGATCGTGAATGAGCCATGGATGTCATATGTAATTCAATAAGGGATTTGAGCATCAGATCTTTTGTATTGCTGGTGAAAGTGAAACTATTGAAATCGTCAAGTTCCCTGCTAATCCTTCTGTTTTACATTACAGCTACGAGCTTAGAGCAGATGAGCAAGAGCAAGTTAGGCAGTTGGCAGAAGGGGAAGATGTTTATAACAAGTTAGCACGGTCATTAGCACCAGAAATTTTTGGTCATGAAGATGTAAAGAAGGCTCTACTTTTACTCCTTGTGGGGGCACCTCATCGCAAATTGAAAGATGGCATGAAGGTAACACAAACTGCTTTCTATGAATGAAGTCACTTTATACAGGACACAATGCTAATCTTGCAGATAACCTGCCTCCTGGGGGCCTTAGTGATTAAAGAGATGTTGCATATAACGTATATTTTTTCACTTGTTATATTTTAATATTATACTGAATGTTTAGAGTGTGTTGTGGAGTACAGATTAGAGGAGACATGCATATCTGTTTGATGGGTGATCCTGGTGTAGCCAAGAGTCAGCTTCTAAAACACATTATAAATGTGGCACCAAGAGGAGTGTACACAACTGGCAGAGGAAGCAGTGGAGTTGGTCTCACTGCAGCGGTGCAGAAGGATCCTGTCACATATGAGATGGTTCTTGAAGGTGGAGCGCTGGTAAATACTAACTATCCTCGAACATTTATAGATCTATTAGCTCAAAAACTCGTCACTCTCGATTTATTGTGGAAGTTCCTACTTGTATTTGTGTTCTGTATACATCTTTTACTCTCACTTAGTCCAAGGCTGAAAGTAATTGAAAGCGCTACTGCCTGAGAAAGCAACTATACCTGTGCACGTCAATCCTAGATTTTTATTTTTTTCTCCCCCTCTAAGTTTGAGAAGACCTTTTACGTTTTGGGGCTCAAACCAGTTAAAATATGCGTGCAGGTGCTTGCAGATATGGGGATCTGTGCAATAGATGAGTTTGACAAAATGGATGAATTGGATCGAACTGCAATACATGAGGTGATGGAACAGCAGACTGTCAGTATTGCCAAGGCTGGGATTACCACCTCTCTCAATGCACGAACTGCCATTTTGGCTGCTGCCAACCCTGCCTGGTACAGTTGATCACGAGCAAAATCACTATTTTCTTTGGATGATTATATGATTCGCTTACTAATTATTCCATTCTTCCTGTTAGAATTTTTTAGTGCTTAAAGTTGAACTCAATTGTGATATATAGTTTAGATGTGCTTGTACTTAGATTGATGAGGATGAAAATGTTAAATGTATAAAATTTACTCATGAGAGCAGTAATTGCATTTCTGCATTATTAGTTAGACATTTTTTTTTATAATTAGTCAATTGCTTTATGTTTCTTTTGTAAAAATTATGTTTGTTTTATGTGATCAAAATTCAAAGTGCTTTGAGATTTACTTTGGTAACTGTCTAGGAGAGGTAGCGTCTTGCGAAAAATGATGCTTGTTTGTTTAAGGGGTGCATACTAAGACTACTTTTGGTTATTGTCTAAGCCAGTTATTTAGCATCTTGCTATACATGATGTTTTGTTTTTTTAAGGGGTCGATATGATCTTCGAAGAACTCCAGCTGAAAATATAAATCTACCTCCAGCACTACTATCACGTTTTGACCTCCTCTGGCTGATCCTCGACCGGGCAGACATGCAGAGTGATACAGACATGGCAAAACATGTCCTGTACGTGCATCAGAACCTTGAATCTCCTGATCTTGGATTTACGCCTCTTGAACCCTCCATTCTTCGGTAAGTTTTACATAGCTATACCACATGGAAGCATCAAATACAAATTTTATGCATTCCAAGAGGTCACCTTTTCTGAAGTACTTTTCTTTCTGTACATTAGAGCATACATTTCAGCAGCAAGAAAAATTTACCCATCAGTGCCCAGAACTCTGGAGGAGTATATTGCAACTGCCTATTCAGGCATTAGGCAAGAAGAGGCCAAATCAAATGCACCTCATTCATACACCACTGTCCGGACACTCCTCAGCATTCTACGGATATCCATTGTATGTTTCACTGTAGTCTTTGTTTGGCAATATGTTTCACTAGTGATTACTGAAAGAGCAGGTGTTACTACCGGTCACAACATGAAAATGTGACGGCTGTAACATGCGATGACAGTAGCATGCTTGCATTGATGGCACAGGTCCCACATGACCCACATGTACGCCCCATCAATGCAAGTGTTCTGTGAGCATCGCTGGCTGCAAGGCTTAGCACATACATTGCCGAATGCATCCGGAAGATCTGAACATTTCTATCTTTTTCTAGTATAATGAATTTTCAAATTGTGATCTGTCTTCTTTAGGCACTGGCAAGGCTTCGCTTTTCAGACACCGTTGCTCAAAGTGATGTAGATGAGGCGCTTAGGCTTATGCACATGTCTAAGTATTCTTTGTATTCTGACGATATGCTTAAATCTGGACTGGATGCAATTTCGGACATCTACTCAATTGTCCGAGAAGAAGCTGGAAGGGCAAACCGTACTACTGTGAGATATGCTGATGCTCTTAACTGGATATCTCGAAAGGTTAGTTATCTGGCTTTTAAGTGTCCATCACGCTCTGGCACATAACTGCTCTGGCCCGACCGGTTCAACCCGATTCTATTGGAATCTGTTGTTTTTTCAAGGTTGTCCGGGTCGATTAACCCGACCCGTTTAACTCTCCCAATTGAACCAGGTCGAACCGGCCGAGCCAGTCGGGTTTTTAAAACCACGACCCAAACCCATGTTGGGTCGGGCTTAAGTTCTTTTGAACACAATTTTTTTCTCCTTTTTTCTTTTCAATCTCGGTAGAATCTCCTTTTTTTTATGTCTAATAAAATATATTTATTTTTTTTATTTAAACTTTTTGTAATGTGGTTATTATGTTCATTAAATTGTTACATTAGACTATGTAGTTTTTATATCATATAAAGTTTTGAGAAGGGGGGTATTTTTTCTATTTTTTGTATTAATGATGTTACCAACTAGGTCAGTCCGGGTTACTCGGACACGTCATTATGTGGATCCCATCTTATTGGAAGGTGTGCCCATCTGACGTGTCTACAGACAAGTTGTGGATAATACTCCACATTATTAGATTATCTTGAGCTAATTTAGGTGACTTTTCCCATGTTGTGGAGGCTCTGAATGTATTCTGTTTAATCTTTGTGACACAGGGTTATAGCGAAGCTCAACTCAAGCAGTGCTTAGAGGAGTATGCACTCCTCAATGTATGGCAAATCCATCCTAACACTTTTGATATTCACTTCATTGACGTCTGATTTTTTTTCTTTTCTTATTATTCACGTGTATCGGGAGCGAACAATGTTTTAGCTGGGAAGTCAATTGGATATGTACGAATAGTAGCAATACTTGTGTATCTTTTTTTTTTGTAGAAATATCTAACCTGACCCTGGTGTATTTAAGTAGTGCTTTGAGAATTTCCCGCCCCAGCAATTTTAGTAATTTTCTTACGAATCAAATTTCTGAAACTAAAATGAAAGTCCTTTGATGCGTACAAAAAAGTGGACTCGCTTCAGAGTACATGATGATTAAGATCACCTTTTGCAAGAATAAAAAAGCGGCCAGTGACATTTGGCTGGTAATGAAACGTTATGCAAAGCTAGTACTAGTGCTTTCTTTGAAAGATATATTTGTCAATACTAGCGCAATTGCGGGTACTAATCAGCGGTTGTCGACCATAGACGTCCTCGTTATTTCCTCCAGGTGCAGAGGTTTGAAATTCGGCATTGTGTGGCACATGATCACCAGCTAAGACCATAATTCTATCTTGCTGGAGGAGGCTAGAGGAAGCATTCATGGTCATGTTGTAACGCTTGATTACTAGCAAACTCCGTTGCCTGTTGCGGGAAATTGCAGGGATAGTTCATTCCGTGCTGTAGCCCATGACCATAAACAGACACCGTGCCGTGCTGTTGTCGACCATAGACGTCCTCGTTTATTTCCTCCAGGTGCTGAGGTTGAAATTCGGCATTGTGTGGCACATGATCACCAGCTAAGACCATAATTCTATCTTGCTGGAGGAGGCTAGAGGAAGCATTCATGTCATGTTGTAACGCTTGATTACTAGCAAACTCCGTTGCTTGTTGCGGGAAATTGCAGGGATAGTTCATTCCGTGCTGTAGCCCATGACCATAAACAGACACCGTGCCGTGCTGTTGTCGACCGTAGACGTCCTCGTTTATTTCCTCCAGGTGCTGAGGTTGAAATTCGGCATTGTGTGGCACATGATCACCAGCTAAGACCATAATTCTATCTTGCTGGAGGAGGCTAGAGGAAGCATTCATGTCATGTTGTAACGCTTGATTACTAGCAAACTCCGTTGCCTGTTGCGGGAAATTGCAGGGATAGTTCATTCCGTGCTGTAGCCCATGACCATAAACAGACACCGTGCCGTGCTGTTGTCGACCATAGACGTCCTCGTTTATTTCCTCCAGGTGCTGAGGTTGAAATTCGGCATTGTGTGGCACATGATCACCAGCTAAGACCATAATTCTATCTTGCTGGAGGAGGCTAGAGGAAGCATTCATGTCATGTTGTAACGCTTGATTACTAGCAAACTCCGTTGCTTGTTGCGGGAAATTGCAGGTATAGTTCATTCCGTGCTGTAGCCCATGACCATAAACAGACACCGTGCCGTGCTGTTGGAGATTATTGGGCCAATTCAAGCCATGTTGTAGCATCTGATGATCATTTAATTCTACCGTTGAATGCCGCTCGCGTCTCAACACTTCTTCAAGCTCTACGTGAGAAGTAAGCATTCCTGCTGTAAACCCATTGTCCAACAATGCAGGAGGGCGATGTTGATTCGTGGGGCGAAAATTTTGGTTAAATGAAGCTTCCGGAAGTTGTGCTGCATGAGATGGTAGCCCTTGCCATTCCATAGTATTGGTTGCGTCGTGGTAGCTATTATTCCACATCTGTGACCTGTTCGATGGAAAATGCCCGCCAATCCCATTGTCTACAATAAATCTACAGCCTGCAATAAAATATTTGCCCGAACTTTTCAATCATCTTATCGACAGTCAGGCAGTCCTCATATGAGATAGCAAAGCATATAGACTAATTAAGCTCATATATACATAAAACTTAAGTACCTAAATATGATGGGGCTAGTGATGCTAGGCGTATCTCTTCAAAGCTTGGCCTCATCACAGGCGCAGGTACCAAAGAGTTGGAGCTCATACAATGGTCGAGAGACCACCTCTGGGAAATGAAGTTGGGATAAACTGGTTGGGGACTAGCCAGGACACCAAACTGAGGACCGTATGGCGGGGGATAAGCCTCCCTGGAGTAAAGAACAGGACCAAAGCCCAACGGGGTTTGCGAACATGGTCTGATTAGATGGTGATCATGTTGGGCCCTGTGTCCTTCCATGATCATGTTAAATAGAGGATTCTCACAAGAGGGGAAAGGCCTCCGACTCAAAGCAAGTAGACTTGGGTCGCAGTGCAATAGCTTTTCGTAATGCTTCGCGAGTGTTCCATTTGGGCACTCAAGATAGTGTCGCCTACAAGTCGGAGGCGGCAAAATTTTGGTAAGTATCTAGTGGATGTTTAGGTAATATAAGTGTTGATTAACAGAAAGATCAGAGAAGAAAAGACATTTGATGCTCTTTAATTGTTTACCTGTACCGTGGTGCCTGACCACGGGTGAAGTCATCTTGAGCTTTCCATTTTGAATGCTTTCGTGGTTGAATACTCAACTCACTGAAGTAGTGAGGCACCTGGTTAAGCTGCAAGTATATACACAGTTATATATCCTTAATTCAGAATTCAGAAAACGAAGACTGGAAGAAAATGAAGCAAGGCTGTTTGTCACCTCAATCTCAAGAACATCCGGCTCATTGGGTCGAAATATAGCTCTAATGGCCGAGATGTCTTGCCATTTGAATTGAATCTTTTGCTTCCGCTTGGTCTGTGAATCGAGGATCTCCCAGACAATTAACTTCTTGGCGTAGTATATCTTACCTACCAAGTCGCCTTCATGGCGAGAAGCCTTCTGTAATATTGGAAAAAAAATACTATAAGTATCAGAGCAATGAGAGAGAGAGAGAGAGAGAGAGAGAGAGAGAGAGAGAGAGAGAGAGAGAGAGAGAGAGAGAGAGATCTTGGAACAAGAGAGAGACCTCAAAACTGCCGATTCTAAGCAGCAAAAGAGAGAAGTGGGAAGCCTTCACTTTGTCCTTCTCTTGGGTTTTATGGTGGTTCTTGGACGTCGACGAACTGCCACTGTTGGACATCCATGCGCCACCACTATCAGAAACTGATGCTTCGCCATTGGCAGAGGTAGCAGATTGGGGGCTATTCCTCGTCTGTGAGAGGCTCTCGACAAGATTCATGAATGAGGGGGTTCTTTGTAGATTCAGACCAAGAGGGCTCTTCAACGAACATTTTTGCTGTCAATTGTCATTACTCTAAAGCGAATGAGACGAAGATATGAGAAAAAAATTCTCGAAAACCAAACATACCTCGTAATTCAAGTTCTCATCCATTTTCGAGTTTACTCATTACACTCGAAATTGTATACGTGCTTGAACGTCTGAAAAGAGAAGGAACTTGGAAGAACTTAGAAGGAGAGTAAACGTAAGGAGTCAAGAAACGGGGAAGGAGTTTGGGCCCTTTGGGGGACTTAATAAGGTGGAGGGAGGCCTGGTTACGCGGGAATGTAGATTCTGGTTGTTGATGGTTTCAAAAATGGCCAATCAAACTGCGCCGCAATTTTTTCTTTTTGGATACGGGGACCCACCTGAGAAAGCAGCCATTGTGTTAGGGGTAAAAGTGAAATTGCCCAATGAGTGGTTCGTCACTCCACGTTTTAGCCAGCCCAACCCTTGACACGATCGGTGGATGTCCACCGTTCGTGTAGTTTTAGACGGTGGATATTCACCGATTGTGTAGGGGTGTGGGGTGGTGAAACTCTTCATCCTTTCACTCATTACCATTAGAAAGCAAGTACTACTCATGGAGTTGGATTATAACTCCAATTTTTTACATCATCTTTTGAAGACAGTCGTTTCGGGATGCTATTTCTCTCAACTGTTTGTTTATTTTTGGACGTGAACTGAACCAACTTAGGCCATGCCAATTAGATTGTTCTAGTTCTATATATGTGCTCTTGTACATGTCCAATCAATCTACTTCTTTTACTGCAGCCACCTTCCCACGCCCATCGGCCATGGGCTTGGAGGAGGAGAAACTGATCACGTCTCTCATGGTCGATCATAAGAAGGAAAATGATGATTATGGAAGATTGTCAATCGATCATCCAAGTTGGATATAGTGATAATGCAAGGAAGGTACACTTCCTCCTTTTGTGTCACCACACATCAACACTTTTTTTTTTGTAAGAATCAAAAGTAGTGAACGAATGATAGGGCCCGTTAAACTTTACAATACCCCAGGACCTCAGTGCATGGGGAAAAATTATTGGCTACACGCCGCGCAGGGGAACAGTGTGCTCATCACCAATGGGTGATGGGCACCTCTCCCCTGCTTGTAATGATTGCCACAAAGGGACCCACAAGCAAGGAGACGTGCCCATCACCCATTGGTGATGAACACACTGTTCCCATGCGCGGCGCGCGGCTAATAACTTCTCGTGCACGGGGAGTGACATCCCTTCTTACATATTCACCTCACATACCATATGATTAGCCATATGTGGACTAAAAGGAGGGACTGTATCAGAGTGAGATAGCAGTCCTGGAGTCAGTAAAACCTTTAGCCTGGCATGCGAGTGATTGAAATTAAAAGAGGATACTTGCTTTTTTGAGCTGACTAGATGCAATTCTTGAATCCCATCCAAAATGGACGATCTTTAATTCTGTTGTGAGACTTTGGATGAAGTGAACTCCAACGTGTAAATCGTAATTTGGATGAAAGTTAACCATCAACAAACATGGGGATTTTATCAAATAATATATATTAAAATAAAAAAAAAAATGAGATTTGTACGAGAGATTCCTACACATTTTCCATACAGACCTGATTTGTATGGAAATGAGTGGGTGAACTGATGTGGGGTTATAACTGCCCTTAAAATAAATAATAAATGATCGAGAAAGAGGCAAACTTATTTTTCAATCCAGTTATCTGACATGCCATGCAGGCGTCAGTGTGACACTGGCCCTTTCGGGGTCCATTTTTATTTCAAACTGACCTGAAGGCGTTATTGGAAGAGGCATCTTTCTCTAACAATAAAGAAAGTGTATCTTTTAGTGACGTATTCTATTTTTTACCTTTTCACTTAAAACGTCATTAGAAGAGACATCTTCCTCTTATAATAAGAAAAACGCTTCTTCTATTTATATTTTTTATTTTATTATATTTTTTAACTAAACATCATTTCAAATGACATTTAAATGTCCCTTAACGAAAAAAAGTCTAAAAAAGTCTATACTTTGAAGACGCTATTTGAAATAATGCCTTATCCTTTTTTATATGCTTTGAAAATATCGTTTAAATTAGCGCTTTACACTGACGAAATGCCCTTTGAAGGTGTCGTTTAAAGTGACACTTTCATCTTTTTTATTACAAAGACAATGTTGTAATGACAGAGGTCGATGAACGGAGGGCGGGAATGGCAGAGGTTGGCTATTTTTGTCGCTCCATTAGTCGACAGGGCTTAGGTCACGGGGAGTAAGGGTTTTAAAAGATGTTAAAAACGAATGCGTCTTTTCTTTTCGGATTATGTCTTTCAAACTTAAAAAAGGCATACTTTTTGATGATATCTCTCATATTTTTTGTGAATATAAAAATTATAAATAAAATAGATGTTTTCTTTATTACAAGAAAAAGAAGTTTATTTTAATAATATCTCAGTTGAATAAAAATAAAATAGAAGACCTTAATCGAAGATGGAAGAGGTGGTCTCTTTATTATTAAATAAATCTTTTAGTGACGTTTTTAGATTGCAAAAGAAAAGATCGTATAAAAAAAATCTTTTGGTGCTTGCATCATGGAAAATTATCTCGCCGATATATTGGTATCGGGCCTAAATCGATACATTGATACAAATTAGTATCGTTTTTTCAAAAAATTCCAAATATCATCGATATATCGGTATTTTTTGAATTAAAAAATTATTAAATTTTTTTTTTAAAAAAAACCTTTTATGTTTGTTTTCTATCGTAATATGCATGCTTTAAAATTTATTCTTTGTTTAAATTAGTATAACTCATTTTAGAAGTTAGATTGTGAAAATATACGGTAAAAACTAGTTTTTGACTACCGATATTTTTTTACACAATATCTCCGATATATTTCCGATATTTCGTCTCTTTGGCCGACCGATATTTTACCGATATCAGATACCACATTCCATAGCTTGCAGAACATAGCGAAAATAAATGTATCTATTATTTATTTATTATTATTTTTTAATATATATTATTTAATCAAATCTTCCACAAATTTATTCGTTTGGTGATAGTGACTGAAGTTGACAGAAAAGAGCTCGGCTCCCCAATCTTGTCCTTTATCCTAATTTTCACATGGTTGTTAGTGGATAGGTACCTAGGACTAGGGTTGCTGGTATTCTGGAGCAGATAAAGCTGAAGCTAGTGATGATTAGTGACTAGTCACATACGTGCTTTTATTACTTTATTTTAGTTTTGATGTCGGCGATTCATCTACCATGCCTCTATTTGTATCTGATGAATGATCTACATCAGTAAATTGTTGATAGGCGTAACATCCGTCAACACTAATTCTTAGGATTGATCACACAATCGTAACAGCTCGCATCCACCCTGAGGATAATTTATTAGGTCGTTAGATTCCGATCCGAAGGTAGATACCAAATAAGTATGTCAAATCAATGAATAGATAATTTTTTTATAACTATTTGTAGCCGTCAGGCTACAAATAAAATTTACCTCATAAGCCGTACCTGAACGATCGCATTTAAATTTTTTCTTTTAAAATTCTCAAGTGAAAATAATCTTACATAGGCAAAACTACCACATTCAACACTTCGTCTATTTGAACACAACTTTTGCGCCTTCATAAGTATGTCATAAGAGGATGTTAGAATATACAATAAATAAATAAAAATTTTCGTTTATTAAAAGCTTTAAGTTTTTAGGAAACTTAGATATCTATCGGAATGAGGATTACCGGGACGCCTTCATATGTAATTTTTTTCTTACTAATGTGATATGTACTATTCGATAAGACATGGAATCTTATTAAAAAAAGACATAAGTCGAAGTGGATGCTGCATTGCCTGGATAACTCATTAACCAGTAGGTACACTTGTCATAAAAAGGTAGGTAAACGTGCACCTTCTCTTTTATTTGGCCAGCAACCTTGCAACTTCTCTTTTCCTTGTTGATGTCCTAGCCATTTTTTTGATAAGTAAATATTTCATTCAGCCCAAAGTGAATGCAAAGGAAATAGCCCAAGAGCTATACGGACTGTTAGAAATATCTACGAATTGCGTGGAATACTAACAATGGCCGCACTTGTGCCTTAGTTGCATGCGAATTTCGTCCTCTCTTTTCCCCTCCTTCTAAATGGCCGTTTAGGGTGTGAAAAATAAGCTCCATCCAGTTGAAAAAATCTAACTGGATAAAGATTTTTGGGATAATCCATTAATTACCTGCAACGCTTCATGAGGTGTTTTAGCTGGTTAGTGGATTATCTTAAAAATCCTTAACCCGTTAGATTTTTTAAGCTAGATGAGCTGATTTTTTACACCCCAAACGGCTCCTACTGAGCCAAAAGGGAATACTGGACAAAAAGTATGGCCTAAACTGTAAACCTTTTCTTCAAAGGGAGTCTTTGTGTTCAGGCAAAGAGACGGTAAATCATAGCAATAAGCTAGAGGAGACAAAAAATTATCATTTGGGTAATACAGTGTCATGTTCTACAGTTATCGTGTCGTTATAGGAACATTATAAGATACGAATTTACCATTAGGTAGCTACTTGATTCCTACTAGATGCACAATTTACTCATTAAAATATTTATATCGCTATTAACAATCCTCTAAAAAAACACTACGAGAAACAATCGCATTTTTTAGTAGTGTTAAGCAGCTTGGGGAGACGGCCCCTATCCATTAAGCAGAAAAGGGAGAGTACGTAGAGGAGAAATTGTAAGGAATGACGAAAGAAAAAACAAAATTACGTAATACATCTCTTTAGAATGAAGCAAAACTGATCTATCAGATAAGATGAATGGAAAGATGAAGGCGTTGGAGACGGGAGGAAAGGCACGCATGAAGCGGTCGGAGAGGGGCTGAATGAGAGATCAGAAGAATGGGCTGTATGTGGGAGGTTTACGACTTAAGAGGGAGGAGTGAATTCGACCGCAACCAAGACACGTCTAGTCTGGCCTACCGGAGCGCAATAAAAAAGGCTGCGCCTTCGCCAGCAGCCTCCGGGAAGGAGGAGAAGAAAACAAGGAAGAAGGGGTACCGGTTCCGGCGTCGGCTCCGGGAAAGGTGCAGGTAAGGGAAGAAGGGGTAAAGGGGAGAGGTAAGATAAATGGAAAACGGGGTAAGAAGAAGAATATCTTTGGGGTCAACTTGAGAGATTCTACAAGAGTTGACAACTTTCAAACGCGTTGACAAAGTGAAAAGTCGCCAGACGCCTGTGCTTTTAAGGAAAGTGTAATACCGCATGCAACTCCATTTATTACTGCCTTTTTGAGATCTCCCTTCTGCACAGGCACATATGAGGTGTTGTTCTTATGTAAGAAGATGGGCAAACAGCATTAAGAAAGGATTCAAAATTAGCTTTGCTTTGTAAGGACGTAGGAAAGAAAAAGAACACATTGTAGAAATCAGCGCATGCACAGATCGGGGGATGAAAGAGAAACTACGCAGAAGCGCACCTCTAAAGATCAATGAAAATAACATTAGAACATTATATAGATTAGTGACCTTATAACAAAGAAATGCACTATTTGTACACCAACCGCTAGAGAGACTCTACACAGTTTTTTAGAAAAATAAACAGCTGAAAGAGCATAGAGATGAACCGAACGAATGTATTTTTTGAAGAAAAACAAAAGGGATGAATGAGTTTCTAAGATGTGTACTGTGGGACTACAAATAATTAACAAACTCTAAACAATTCAAACACAAAAGAAAATCGTCATAAAAAATGTATCACCAAGATCAAAGTCAGTGATCTAAATCTCAGATCAAAGAAATGTGAGAAAGTCATCAAATAAAGAAGAAGAAAAATGAAAACACAGCAAACCTTCGAATTAAATTATAGTTAAAAGAGGAGAATGAACAAAGTCCTCATTGGAAATAGGCTGCGTGCTGGTCTGAGAATCTCTGGGATCAGAATCGATTGAAATTGTATCGCCAAAGGTAGGCAACACCAACCGAGAAGTCTGCTCCATCTTCTGAGAGGCGGGTGTTCTAAATAAACAAGACAATAAATTAAACAAGAGAAGGGAGGGAATGGAGGAGTATTGATCTCAAGAAAGAGGACTATGGGAAATGCAACTTCAGACCGGCCCTTAACCTTCTCTTATGTAGGCAGAGATAGATCCTCCTACTGTATTTGCTGTTGACTGCATGCATTCGGATGGATTGCTTTTTCATTAATGTCATAAATTTGAAAGATTTGTTTCCTTATTTGAATTAATGGAATTGTTCGAGTGTTCCTTCTATTTCTGATTGGCCAATACTACAATTTACTCTAGCAAGCTAGAACAAAAGATGGGTATCTACACAGAGCTTGCTTGATTTGAAAGCTTTTTAAGAAAAGTAAATGTCTAAACAAAATTTTAAAGCAAATTGAAGTATAAGATTGGTTGCATGGTAATGCATATATATGCTATCGGGAATTCATTAGAAAACTGTATAAACGTTGAGCAGATAAATACTTTCTAATAAGCTCTATTATCTAGTTTTAACGAGGGTCAGAGCCGAGGGCGACCTGGATTGTGGTGCATGTAGCAAGGTCATGAGAATGTATCTTAAAAACTAGAATAAACATGAATTTTATTTGGATGAGTTCACTTTGAAAAGCAATTGCCTCTATTAAAAAAGATGGGAGGGAGTAGTATAAAATTACGAGCCATATTAGCTATCTAGTCTGATCAGTTTTGACTTAGTGAGTGAATAGAATCAATCTTGATATCATTTAGTCATCATGAAATTTAACTCTAAAAGCTGAGTAGAGTTAATCCGAAGTTTTTTTGGAGTCAAAATAAACTTTTAGAAATAATTCAATTATTGATATTAAATTGAATGATACATTTAAATTTAACGAGTGTTCATTTTGATGACAATTTTTTCCCGTGGTTCAAATGTTGCATTAAGAACATTTGTCATAAACCTTGCCATGTCATGGTTATTACTTGGTGCTATAATTTTATTTTAACTGAAAAAAATACTATTATGACATTGAGTCCACATAAGTGATCTTAAGAAAGTTGGGTAGTCCATAGAGGGGTGAACAATTTTTATCTCCTAATTTCAAGAGTAAGACAATGAACTTAAGCTTTTGCTGTTATCTACAGATGAGATCTTGAGCTACGCAGTTTACACATAACATTGCAAAATTTGAGATATTCTGACCTACGCAGTTTACACGTTTCTTGCAGGTTGTAATTGATATGGTGAAATTTATAACTACCATTTCTCCACCTGTGCATGTTTTGACTCAGAAGAAGATAAATGTTTCATCCAATCTCAATTTCAAGACCGAAGCGTTCAAGTCTCGAAAGCCAATAAGTTAGATGGTTCAGAGTCTTCAGACCTTCGGGTTTTCACAAGTGAAATGTTGATATGGCACGTCAAGAGGTAATCTAGGGCTTGCAGGGGGAGGAGTTATCATCTGTAGCTCCCAAGGAGAAACCATCCTTTGTTTCCAACATTTTGATGGCTCTCTATCAATATTAAGGGCAAAGTGCTTGCAATGGCTGAGGGATTGAGATATGCTGTAGCTTGTAAGTTCCTCCCTTTGGTAATTGTGTCTTTTTTTTTATCGACTTAGGTAGTTGAGCTTGACTCCCTTTTCTTGGTAACAATTTTTCAACTCCATGGCATTTTACGGGCATTATTGAGGAAATTTGTTCTTTACTGAGGATCTATACTACTCAGGTTGCTCATATCTATAGAGAAGGAATGCAGCTGACTTTCTTGTAGATATGGCTTGTATAAAAATTCTTTTCTATATTTCTACATCTACATAGCCATGAAAACTTTTACATGCTCCAATGTGTGGCCACTCTGGATCAAGTTGGGACTTGGAGCCTGAGAGTCGAGTAGTTTTTATCTTAACTTTCTTGGTTGTAGTGTTGAAAAACTGTATGTAAATCAAGAGAAATTGCACTTTACCCGTTAGTATTGAAATATATTCCAATTAAACCTGAAATTGCAGATCGAAATCAATTTGTCTGAGACACAGTGATTCGGCACTGCTGACTCCGAAACAGATATTGCCACCCTTTCGTGCATGGGCTTTCTCCGGCAATCTGTCCCCAAGATACAACGGACCAGTCGACAAGTGGTGCACTCCAACAAGTCAGACTCGAACTCAAAGAAAAGTAACTGTTGCCTTTGGGAAGAAGAGTCACAGAAAGAGAAGGAGAGAAAATCAGAATAAATTGTGTTCTATATCTATTTCGTGTTTTTTCCGTTCACAATATATATAGGAGGATTCCAAAGGGTTCTTTTAGAAGGAAAAGAACGCAACTTTTAAGTAGAAATGGCAAAATTTCGAACTGTAACTGCCGGTGCAATTGATCGCTACCATAGGCGATCGATCGCCTCGAGTATTTTAGCATTATTTCAGTACTTACGATCGATCGTTCCCAAGAGCGATTGATCGCGACACACTTTTGCAAAATCACAGTAGATATGATCGATCGTAATTTTTTTTTGCGATCGATCGGCTCCTAATCTCCAAAAAATAATTAGCCGTTGAATAAAAAATCAAAGGCTCTAGATGCGAATACTAAGTGCTAAGTGCATCACTAAAGCGCCACAATGCGCCCATTTGCCCACGCCGCTCGGTACACCAACGAATGTGTACACCTTCATTTAGGGAGAGTCTCCACACCAATAAGATATACAAAGAGGAAGTAACATTCCTCATATATACCCTATCATACTCATGTGCGTTTCTTATGTGAGACTAAAGAAATTTTCCATCTTAGAGATTTTATTTCATTTCCCAAATAACTTAGCACAATGTTAACTTCTGATCTTATTTCAATCAACTAATTAATGTGGGCATAAGATGGAAGTTTATTTAGTGGGCTCACACCACTAAATTAATTTGGGCCTAACTACCAAAACCAAAACCCATTATTTATATTTTGGCCCATCAACTCAAAACAAAAACCCAACATGAGTTGGTTGTATTGTCTACGGGGAAGGCTGTAATGTCCGCCCTCCTTGTTATCCCCCTAGTTCTTCTATAAACGGGGTAGGGGTTTGCCGAACCCCCCACGATGCTTGAGGTTTCATGGAGACAAAAATACACCGAGGAGGATAACTATTCATGAACTAGACATTTCCAGTTGATACAGATGTGGCCTACTAGCAGTTTAACATCCCTCCTATATTGTTCTCCATTCTTTCTTGATGCAGCATGTGCATGAGAATCATGTATTTTATTTTAACAGTTGGCGATTCCAGGACGGGCACAAAAGTTTGTAAGGAGGAGAACCAGAAACCATCTAGCACTTTCTGCCATTGTTGTAGCCCTTTAATTGATCGTTGTAAGGCGGTGAAGGTGATGCAAACAATGAAGAAGTAGAACAAAAACTGCTCCTTAATAGTGGAAAAGGTGCTAATAATGGGTAATAGCGTACATTATAAGGCACAGAGTTTACAGACCATAGTGTTTTAGATGCTCTGATCAGAGGAACATGGTGCATCTATATTCTCTTTGATGGTTAACTCTGCTATTATACAATGGCCTGGTCACACAGGTCGACCTGGGCGCAGTAGCAAGGAATCGAGGTTTTTTTTTGTATTCAGTGCTCTCGGAGTAACTTCCAGTGGAATACTCTAGTCTACAGTAGCCGTCGACCATCAGGGATTGCAGATGCACAAGCTGGACTGAAGTGAGGTTCCAATCAATATATTGTTAATAGATTCTTTTGTATTAAAAAACCAAGGACATCTTTGATTTCTGCAATGAAGTTTTTGTTTCTTTTCTCCAAATGCTCCCCTCACAAAAATTCTCTGGAGTTCAAAATTTTGCATACGAGCTGAATCACATGGCCTGACATTTCGACACTAACAAAAGAGTAAAGAAAATAATTAACATGCGACCAATATAAATGCCCACTGCCTGATCGAAATCAGGAAGCTCAAAAGCACTTGGCACATGCTGACGCGCATGAGTCGGGCAAATAAGAAGAGGACTCAAGACAAAATTATCAAATAAATATCGATATAAGAGAGTAAATTAAGTTGGCTTTCATTAATCAACTCTAAATACTCAAAAACCATATTATTGTGTGTCATTTAGTCAAAACAATTCTAGGATTGTGATCCCAACCGAACAACAAACTTACTTTGTCAAAAGGCACAAAAAACATCAAAAGAAATTCAATTTTATTTTCTCCACTGGAAAGAATGATTTGTGAGATTCATGAGACAACATACTGTGAGCTTATAATAGCCACATAAATATTACAACTGCTGCACATGTATAATCCGAATTATACATTTGCATTAAATAATAATAACTCAAGAAAAAACATAAATGAAATTGCCGAACGGAATTAGTATATAGAACTTCAGTTATCACCTGTCACAGTGCTGCTTCCACCTTTGATGTCTTACACAAAGCTGATACCAAAAGTATTAAATGCCTCTATCCACTTCTTGCTCAATGTTGAAGGCCAAGTCAAAAATTTGACTGTAAGTATCCACGAAGTGTACATCTAGCCCTTCTTTTACATTTGGCGCCAACTCATCGAAATCTCTCCTGTTTGCTGCAGGAAAGATGATTGTCTTCACATCACTTCTCCTGGCGGCAATTGCTTTCTCTTTCACCTAGTTTCACCAGAAAAAAAAAAAAAAACTCCAGCGAAATTGCATTTGCTTACCAACAAAAAAACATATTGCATCAATAGTTGAAACCCGTTCTTTCTATTAAAGATAATTTGCACAAGTCCAAGCAAACAAAAAAAATTGTATAAACACAAGACATGGACCACATGAATTGCTGCTACAACTTTAAGATGAAAAGTTCAGAAGACATACCCCACCAATTGGAAGAATTCTACCCGTTAGTGTTACTTCTCCAGTCATGGCAAGATCCTTCTTTACAGGTTTCTTCATGGCCAATGAAAGCATCGATGTGATCATGGTGCATCCAGCACTCGGACCATCTTTTGGAGTAGCCCCTGATGGTACATGCAAATGGAGCTTGGAATGGGAAAAAAATTGGTTATCTAGTTCTTTTTCAGCCAATATTGCTCTCGAAACCGTATGAGCAATTTGCGCACTCTCCTTCATAACATCTCCAAGTTGCCCAGTAAGCTGTAAAGCACCTTTGCCTTCTCCATGCTCTATTTGGGTCGTCTCTATATACAATGTTGAACCACCCATTGCAGTCCAAGCAAGACCCATCACAACTCCTACTGGTGTTTGGTCATATATACGCTCCGCGTGGAAAACTGGCTTTCCAACGAAGTCCGGTAGGTTTGACACATCAACTATAATTTTGTCAACTGCTGGTCCCATCTCGCCTCCTTCATCCTTGCTGGTTTCTTCTAATTTGTCCTACTCGTTAACATAGAAAAATGAATTCAAAGGAAATACCCCACATGCATGTGTAAGGATGATTACAGTTCAGCAATGTATCTGGTAAAGATATGTTAGACCCTCTATGCTAATACCTTTGAATCAAGTGGCTGATCTGTTTTCATTTCCTCACTTTGAACAGAGAAATCATGATCCTGGTTAATGCTGGACGCTTCTTCTGCTTCAGCAACTACCTCCCCTTCCTGTAAATCACTTGGCACTTCTATAGAAGCCTGCTCTGTAACATCGGATTTCACAACCTCAGAAGAAGCATCTGGAGGTGGTGAATTTGAAACTCCTTGTCGAACAAGTTGCAAAGCAATCTGAGATAAATTTAACAGACAAAAAGACATTCAATTTGCTGTGCCCATTTATTCCTAAGGCAATCATTGGAATATAAAAGGCAAGGAAACAGACAAGCTAATTCAGACAAAAAAGTCAAACAGCCGCCATTCATAGAAGATAAGAAAAGACCTTGCGGTATATCTTCTCAATTTGTTTTTGCAGATTGCGGACACCTGCCTCTCGGCAATAATTTTCAATGAGCGCAAGAAGAGCTGCATCAGTCACTTCAACCTGTACAAGTTTAAAATTTACAAGCTTACTGGAGTTACAAAATAATCATAATCATAATCAAGTAGCGCCTTTTCCCAACTATTTGGGGTCGGCGACATAGATCTTACTCCTCCATTCAGGCCTGTTTTGGGCTACCTCTTTTGTAAGAGATAAAAAATAGAAAGGCATAAAATACAGCCATTGTGGCTGTAGGCTACAACACACTACTTATTTCCTTTCCACAATTAGATGGAGGCACACCTGTTCAGGCTTAATACCACAAGCTTCACGAGTTGTCTTTTCCAAATAACCTCGGGCAATATGCATCTTTTCATCTGTTATGTAACCTGCAAGAGCAATTACCTCCATTCTGTCCAATAGAGGATTGGGTATCATCTCCACGACATTAGCAGTGCAAACAAAGAGAACCTGCAAGAGTCACAAACGAAGATGCCTAGTAATACATGATAAAACTCGCATGGCAAATCCATTTGAAGAAAAGGTCCACCCAGAAATGAGACACCACAAGGAGGAAATATTATTTCACATTGAATATACTGAGGCTTTGAGAGCTCTGGTTTTGACAAATTATATAGTTAAAATTTTTAATATAAGCAGATACAAGTCAACATGTTACTATAACTACAAGTAGTGTCAACATGAACTAAAGAGCGTCCTTAAACAAAAATTCCCTCCATCCAAAGCTTGTCTGCATTTGAAAAAACTCAGAATCCATTATTACCTGACTGTCTTTGATCCCTCCCGACCAAAAACACAGGGGAGGGAGGAAAATTCTGTTTTTTATAGAGACCTTGAGTCCAATAAATTTAACTCATTTTCAAATGCAGACAGGCTTCATTGGATGGAGTACAACAGAACAAGTAGATGTCATTGGGAGTAGCAGCACCTGGTTAACAGGCCCCTTTGTGGATCCACACATTATTTACAAGATAGATCATGAAGGGAACCACATGCGGGCCCCACACATTTTGGACCATTGTAAATTACACTCATACAGACCCTTTAACGCCGACCACTAATATTAAAAAATTTCCAACAAGTAATATGTAAAGGACTTCCTTTCTCCAAAAAAAAGTAAAAGGGACTTCATTAAGTGAGACCTCCAAGCTGTAGTATAAAAAATTCTATAAAGCCATGTGCCAGAGATTGGTACGTAAGCCAATATAAAGGGACATGCATGGTCAATTGGTCATGCATGAAAAATGTAGGACAAATCTCTCAGCAATCCATTTTGATTCCGATAAGAGTCAAATGCGGTATATAATCCATGCCGCCGACCCCAGATAGCTGGGATAAGGCGTATGATGATGATGATGAATACATGAACATAAGCAAGAAAACCTTGAGAGTGTGCATCATCGACTGGCCATAAAAACGCACCTTTGATACGTCAATAGGAACATCCAAATAATGGTCAAGAAAATTAGCATTCTGCTCAGGATCAAGGAGCTCCAGCAAAGCACTCGCAGGATCACCAGCATGACCCTTCCCCAACTGTTGTCAGACACAATATTAGAACAAGTGGTCAACTTAGTAATGCCAAAAACCAATCGATAGAATCAAATAAAGAAGATAAGCCAAAATGCTGTAGCAGCACTGGAGTAGTAGTCCAATGTATGGGACACTCTCATCAGTCAAATTTTCACTTTGGCTGATTATTTTTAGTTGTAAAGAGTCGGCAAAATCAAAATTTGATCTAGCAGAGTATAAAGAAGGTTACTTCATGAAAAGATGATAAAGTGCCGATAAGGGTATTCAAAATTGGTGTCCTCAAAACCTGACATACCACTCATACATGTAACATGATACAACCCTCCAACACATGATACCAGGTGAGGTAACGTATCTTACTCCTTAAGGCCCTTGTGTAGTCAATTTCCACCCTTCAGGGCTGTTGCGTTCCCATATTTGATTCATTTATCTATTCCCTTTGGCGGATCACCACAAACATTTCAATTGCGACAAGAATCTCCACCACCATAGAAAATTTATTAACTTAAAAGCGAAATTTGATTGAAAACATTCCAACTTCACCATGCAAATTAATTTGCCATTCCAATCCTGTCATCTCTATCTCTATTAAAAAAATAAAGCGAAGTATTGAACCTGATTGCCCTTATCTTTTATTCACATTTTTTCCTTTCTGCAAAAATGGAAACTAGTAGTATAGACTAATAGAAATCACCTTGTCAATCTCATCAATCAGGACGAGTGGGTTAGCAGTCCCCACACTTTTTAGGCATTGCACCATCTTCCCAGGCATAGCTCCAATGTACGTCCTACGGTGCCCCTATACATACATCATGAAAGGACTACATATTAACATCAACAAGTTCAAATACATGTCAATTGCATATTTATTTCAGGTTTCACAACTTTTAAAGGAAAGATTTTCACTTCACCTTGATTTCAGCAACATCAGACAAACCACCCACAGAGAATCGGTAGAACTTCCTATTCAAGGCTCGGGCAATTGAACGGCCAATACTAGTCTTTCCCACTCCAGGAGGACCAGAAAGACAAATGATTTTGCCTATGTAGAAAAAACTACTTAGTTTGAGTGAATATATATATAAAGAAAGAGACAGATCAAGTACTGAGAAGATCGTAAAACCTTGTGACATTCCCCTGAGCTTTCCAACAGCGATAAATTCCAATATCCTCTCTTTGACATCAGTTAAACCATAATGGTCTTCGTCTAGAATTGTTTGAGCACAATGGACATCAAAATTTTCATCACTGAAATTGGAAAAACACCAATAAATGGCACAATGAGCAAGATAAATTGATCTCAGTTTAATGGTAAGCAACTCAAAATACGTAAATCCAAATTTCCATCCAAACAAAAGTTGAACAGAGTGGCTGATGAAGCATATGATAAAAAACTGAAGCTAGAATATGAAACCAAATGAGGTAAACACAAAGAAATACATGTCCTCACGACTTTCCTCGAGAGATTCAACAAAATTAACCAAGGTTACACTGAATATTTGAGGACACCAGATACTAGGATAATAAACTTAAACATCAATGAGTACATTGCCAAAAAACAGAAAAATGATGCTGATGGCACAATGCTGAGAAGTTTACAACGGTGGAGTTAAGTTTATAACCGCATATATCTGGTGAGATCAAACTACAGAAGAAGCAGACACCCAGTGAGCATTTTATTGTGACACCCCAGCTTTGTGTTTAGGTTATATGAACAAAATTATCGTGTACAAGATTTAGCAATTCCATTAAAAATAGTGTTTCCAAGTGTATGTAATTAGGGTAGATCAAGTTAAAAGAAAAACTTTAGTTTCTTGGGATAGCCTACTACTATTCACCCACAAAAAAAACCTCTCCACAGAAGCTTCCTCGAGATGAAGCATTCAGAAAAGGAGAGATCATATAAATACCTTCGCAATGATAATCTAAGTCACAAAAGAAGAGTACAATGGATCAATTGTTTTCCTTCGAACGATTTAAATAACCTGTAATTTCCCCAAGGCAATGCCGTCAGCCAGTCAAGGTAGTTGCGTGTGACATTGAACTCACTGGAACTAGCTTCTAGCAACTGTAATTTCGTGAGTTCTTCTTCTATAATTTGCAAAACATGAGGTGGACACTTCTCCTTGTTTGGTTCAAGCCTTTCCCTAAACTTTGCTGCAAGATAAATAAAAAGGCAAGGCTAAGGAAACCTAGAACTTAAGCTGCTTCAGTATTATCGCATAACAGATCTACATCAAATTGATACAACCAACCAGTAAGTGTTGTTTTGTCATCCGATTCCAATCCCAGCTCCTGAAATTATGAGAAATGAACCAAAAAAACTTCAATGTCGTTGAAGATAATGAAGGTAGGGGCTAATTTAAAAATTCCTACATTCCATGTTCTCATTTTTATAGAATTAGATGCTATAAGCATTTCCCAAGGAAGCAACCACAAGTTGTAAACCAAAGTATAAGTACTAAAACAGGCAGTCACACAGGGTTAAGTTGTAAATTTCACATGATGGATTTATACATTTTGATTATTTTTTAGTTCCTTTTAATTCTACTTCTCCCTCCCTCTACATACTCTTCTCAATTTTCACCTCTTTTCCTGGACTAATTGGGATGCAAACCCACCTATTACACCACCTCATTAGATGTGGTATTAAGTTTAAATGCTGCTCAATTTCTTCTGATCAGCATGATTATACACTTTTAAGCAATCACAGCTTTAATTACTCTTCCAGAATACAGAAGACGATATTAAGTTGTTAAGCAATTCTCCTAAATGCTATCAATTGACACCAGGATCTAACATTAATATGGACGTGACAGATTCAACAAGCACCCAATCAAAGTAAGGATTTCTACACAAGTTTCTCATGTAAGAAGGTTCTACCTCACCAGAGAAGCTAACTACGGTCTAATGACCAACAAGTCAAACCAAAGGAATTTGGGGCTTTGTAATAAGGATTAAACCTTTTTTATGGCTTTAAGCTGCTCATTCAACAAGTAACGTCGCTGTTCACCGCTGATTTTCTCTTCAATAGCTTTTGCAATTGTTTCCTGCAGAAAACAACATAAAACACGACAACTTTGATTGATATATCGTTTCGATATACTAATAATTGTGTCTTTAGTTCTAGAAGCACAAGAGTATGTTGTATGTACCTGAATTTTGCTGATCTCCATTTCTTTTTTTACCAACTCCAACGTTAGCCTTAAGCGCTTATAAACCTAAGCAGCATTATATAACACAAATTAGAAGAATAGCAGAGTTTACATGAAACAAAATTTTGTCATTCACAATAAGATTGTTACAATGTAAAGACAAGGACCAAGCATACATCAACGAATATTTAGCCTAACTTTAGATTCTGTAATAGTTCACTCAATCCTTCAAAAAATATTACACCCAACAAAGAAATTTACATACATCAAGCTCCTCCAGTACTTCTTGGCAGTGCAGCTTATTAGCCCCAGAAATAGCAGCACCGAAATCCGCCAACCTTGGATAATTAAAATCACCAATATGCTACAAAAAGAGAAGAAAGGAACTTACGACAATACTATTACATAATACCTCTTAAATTTCTAAACACCAATGTACAAATGCAAAGCATAGCATTTACATGCATCTCAATTATTCTACAAAAGTTGTTGCCGCCTTGGAACCTAATTCCAAGTTTTACGCAACTAGCATCACCAATCTCAGATGGTCCGATACCAAAAGTAATCATACAAGACATGTCGTTTATCTCATTAACCTAGCTTAACTATAAAATGTACAAAAAGTCGAAATCCTTTGTGAGTAAGTATTGTGACCTGCATGAAGTTTTTTAGATTGGGTTCAGAGTTCAGTTTTTTTCTGGAACGATTTCACCACTGAACAGTATTGGCTACATGTGGATCAATTAAATCTCACATTAAAACTCAGTTATATTGCAAATGATATAACTCAGTTATAGGTAGTGATCTTTCAGTATACGGTGTGCAAAGGATATTGCAGATAATGCCATTTTAACAGGACCAACCTACTTCAATGGGAATTGTTAGAGGTGATAACGAACAGCAATTACAGTTATAATTACCAATTAACAACCAATTATGGTTATAACTTCCAATTGGCATCCATCATTTAGATGGCCATATTATATAAAGAGTTTGTAGATTCTCAATAACAATTGTTGCTTTGCCAATAAAATAACCTAAGGATATTACACATGACAGATCTGATTAATTATAAGTGTACAGTGAATGAAGTGCAAAAATGCAAGCAAGTACTTAAACATGGCTTCTAAAGAATAAAAATTACCTGTGTATATGTTTGGACATGATCTCTCCACAGGGAACTTGCTTTTAAAACATCTCGTAATGTAGATATAACTTCAACTGCAGTAGCTTTTATAGTTGCATCATCCTTATTATAAGGCTCATCCTGTGAAACACATAGCAGTCAAGTTTGAGATATACAAGGCATACATGTATATGGTGCACAGGAACTAGATTAGTCCTAGCAATTTTCTTTCCGAGTTGCTAAGCAATTTAATTTTTAAACTAGCTTAGAACAAAGCTACTACAAAAGGAACCATTTATATGCCCAGATTTTTAGAACAGGAAATATTAACAAGAAAATTAAGTGGAAATGAAGTGTCTCACCTTAAGATGGTCAACTTTCACCGTAAGAGGATCCTCGCTAACCTACAGTGGAATTTAGAAACTTCTACGATCATATAGAAGCAAGATTTAAAATCCACAAACAACAACTTTACCAATTTTAAGAATTCAACTAACCATTTCAGTTATTCTCAGTCGTCGATGACCAATAAGAACAACCTGATCCCCTTGTATGCTTGTTATCTGATTGATAAAATTAAAGGGTAGTAAATTGTCGTAAAATAAAAGCACCAAGAAGATGATTACTGGGATCAAATTATCAGCTTCATAATTTGATAGAGAAATGAAAAACCCTCAATTGTCAGCATATTAGCACAAAAGATAATATACCTGAGCCAAGGTGCCAACTTCATGGAGACGATTGAACAACTCTTTCCCTGTAAGGTCATATACATTCTTCTCTGCTTCTGAGCCAGAAACAAGGTTCGGATCAGTCCCTGGCTCGTCTTTCAATAGAAAGGCACCTGCATAAGGGGCTTGTCTTTTACGATTTTCCGCTAAAGCAGCTAACAACTTAGGATCCTACAATGGAGAATTGAACTCTGACGTAAGAAAACATGCATATGCTTCAACATGCATACATAATAATGGCTTATATGCAATCACTACCTGATTCAATGAACATTGTTGATTTAGAATCCTTCAAAATTAAGAAATTGTTACAACTCAAGCAGCAAAATAAAGTCGGTTAAATAGAAAGCCAGGCTAAACAATGGTTCATAACTTCATACTAGCTCTCACTTGATGATAACAATAAATGCGGGTGTAACAAACATACTATTGAAGACTTTTGCAGAAATAAAAAGCAGCAGCATCTCATGTATAAAAAGAGCCAAGATTATCTAAAAATGGTTTGCATAAAAAGAGAGATAAATGCACGTGATGCCATCCATTGATCAGCTTCCACATGAATATGACTACTAGCATTTCCATGCAGAAATAGGAAACAAATGAGAAGATAAACAAACTAGGGGCCAGTCAAAAGAAGCACATTAGTTAATTATATTTAGCAAAGTAGGCAATCAACATCTCAATTTATTATGGTTCTATTTAAGATAATCACGTTTTTTTAATTATACAGAGAAAAACAAGGCACACTTGCTCAGGTTGTTTTTCCATTCCTCATCTTTGCCAGACTAGAATATATCCAGCCACAATTACTAATCTATTTGTCCACACTTCCCCTCAGCCATAAAAACAGGCATAAGGACTCGTACAGTGGTATCAAGTGCGCATGACTCTCAATACCAGGGGGTGACAGATGTCATACAAAATTGAGGCAACAAAAATTCAATACGCCAGCAGGATGCTTCTCTGAGATGATAAAACTACGGAAAAAAAAGTTTTAAATCAAGACAACAAAGCGAATACATTTTCCTTCCAGTTAATTCTTGATGAAGAACATGTTAGCAAGGTAGCACTCACATATTTTAATGTTGTAAGCAACAGAATTCAGTGAACATATCTATATGGATGCAATATATACTTTTATCACCAAATCACCCACACTGAATCATTCTGGTCTATTGGGATCTAGGAAAAGCACATGGGGCACTGAAATTAAATAATAAAGATTGAAACCAAGAAATTACCTTGACATAGATTGGCATGTAAAAACCAGGAAATAAAGGTCTGTGTGGCAAAGGTAGTGCAAGAACCTGAGAAATGAACACAAAGGAAAGTTTGAGTAGAATAATGCAAACATTATGCAGAAAACATGAACAAGTATGTAATATAGGAGCAGCTAGATGGCATAGGTTTAGTTATGTAAGACATCAATCCATCTAGCAGGTTGAGAAAAAGCAACTAGAAATTACAAGGATTCAGTGTTTTAACCTTACTCAAGAATCCTAACCCCAAGTGAAGATTAACAAAATACGGGTCTTTAATCCTCAAACCAGTATGTTGCGGAAAATTTAAAGATTGGTGCTCCAATAACAGATATTATTCTTGGGATATGAGATACAAATAACCACCAAGCATGCTTTTGGAGCCTATATGAAGCACATGTCAATAGGAGATGGAAGAAGGATTAACTAAGTATCCATAGCAAATCTAAACAATAACTTCTCTGGCACAAATAAAAAATCACCAAAACTAGTGTAACCTAAAGGTTGATTCCTAATATACCTAAGCTAAAAGGAACCAAAGTAATGTCACAACATTATCAATGGGTCTTCACCAACTACAGAAAAAGTACGTAGTTTCTAGAACTTAGGGCTAGGGTTTGGTATGAAGAATACAAAAAAGTAGTTACACGAAAAAATCAAATACGTAGTTTTTAGGGGTTTAGGGTTAGGGTTTGGTATGGAGAATACTCCCAACTAGTTAGACGGAAGAATGGAATAAGTAGTTTCCATGGTTTAGGTTAGCGTTTGACGCAAGAATACACACAACTACTTAGATGGAAGAATCAAATACTTACTTTCTAAGGTTTACCATTGAGAATAAACACAAGTAGTTGAGGGAAGAATTAAATATGTTCTTTATAGGGCTTAGGGTTAGGGTTTGGTATGGAGAATACATAGAAGTACTTAGACGGAAGAATCATATACATTGTTTTTAGGTTTTAGGGTTAGGGTTTGGTATGGAGAATATAGACAACTAGTTAGACAAAAGAATCAAATGAGTAATTTCTAGTCCTTAGGGTAACGATTAGACGGAAGAATGCACACAACTAGTTACACGGAAGAATCAAATTCGTAGTTTCTAGGGTACGGGGTTAGGGTTTGGTATGGACAATACACACAACCTTATAGAAGGCTCTGATCACTGGCCACTCGCCCTAATTGTCCACTGTCAAAGACGTGCCCCCATTTCACATTGCCAATTATATCAATATATTCTGATGGTAGATATATATGTTGCAACAATATGCAGCTGCAAGAAATGTAAAGAAATTTTTTTTACCAATGTGGTTGAATGCAATACTTATACTATAATCAAAATGTCATCTTATCAATGTCGTGTTTTTTAACATTCTGCAACTATTCTCGTGGGGATTTGTGAGCAAAAAATGCATCAGTTAAATTACACTCCTGAGGAATTAGGTTCACTCCAATTTGGCATGACCCAGATCTTCCGCTCACTAAAAGGCCTCTTATATCGATAATAGCTACAACTTCGAATAAGCTGACAAGAGAAGTCTGAAGTTTGCATTTGTCTTAACTTCAGGGCTCAACATTAACTCAGGAAAAACGCGGTAGTAAGAAGGTAATTCAGCATTCCAGCAATCATCTGCCCGCAGCAGAAAACATAATTAAGAAATAAAGTACAGAAAACATAACTTAATAAAAAATGCAAATCAACTTAAACAACACAATTCTCAGGTTGGAGAAAAAAGGAAATGGAGAAAAAACAAACACCGTGAGATAATCTTCAGGACGGGGGTTGGTAGGAACAATAGCAGAAGAAGACTTGGCGTCCGCTTCTTCGGCATTAGCATCATTGGCAGCTTCGACTTCCGCCGCAGGAGCCGCGGCCTCAGCGCCATCACCTGATTCAGAACAGAACCGCCTACCAAAAGAAACGGCCCTCCTGGAGTAGAAGCCCGTCAGGGATCGAAGGCCGCGCAAGATAAGCGAATTGTCGGCGCAGCCGCCGGAGACGCATAAATTGGCATCGAGTCTGGGACGAAGTGGGCCTCGTGCACATGAACTGGACAACAGCTTCAACATCAAGTCCCACTCGTGTTGGAGCTGCTGCTGGTAGAGTTGCTGTCAGGCTTGAGGCATGGAACGAACCAGAGAGACGACACACGAGCGAGGAAGGAGGAGCAGGATCGTCGTCGGTCCACCTAAACCCTTTGCAAAAACCCAGGGTTTTTGGTGGAAGTTTGGGGAAGCCGCTTCTTGTCCGGCATCATCTTTCTTGGACCCTAAGTCAATTGTTTTGACCCCTTGCCGGCCAATCTTTAGCCTGGCAGCTAGGCTGGGGTGGGTTGGGCTATTATTATACGTCGCACCCAATACTGGGCTGTACCCTGGGATAAGGCCCATCAGCCTCTGATCATTTTCTCGTCATCTTCACAAGTGGGATCGTCATTTTGTTATGTATTGGGCGATCTCTTAAACTATGTTCGCTGTGATATTTTGATGGTTCTATGTTGCGATGAACTGAGCTGAATAGTTTTTTATGGCAACTGGACTGGGTAGTTGAATTGCGTTATAAAAGATAAACAATTAATTGCATATTAAGTGTCCTGTTTTGGGGCACTTGATATGGGACAGAAGGATTAATAAAAGTTTTGGGAGCCCAGCTGATGGATAATAAACCTAGTATTATCTGAAACCCGCCCAATGCTATCCTCAGTGAAGTGATAGAACATACGTGATCCAACTTGAGATTGGGATGCATGAACGATGGCTAGAGCTATCATATTTTGACCAACCATTGCCCCCTTTTTTATTGTGCAAATGGCATCATCCATTTCTGTATTTCGCATCTTTATTAACTGAGCTGTGTGGGTGGCGATCGATTCTTGAGTATTGGAAGCAGTCTAAGCTCGGGGTCCTACTTTTCCCACTGTCAAATAGAAGATGGCCCGGCACATAATTCCCCTCACACGTGTTTGAGACTCTCACATGGGGTATATTGGTTTTGAGACTAGCAGTTTGAAGTCTCGTTGGGCTTTTCTTTCTTCTTTCCTTCTATTTTGTCTTAAATTTTACTCGCGTGCTCTGTATATCATCTATCTATTCGCATGTTCTTGCTTTTCAGGGAAAATCAATCTGCTCAATGAAATCGCCAACAAAGTCAATGTTTTCAATGCATACTACTCCTAAAGTAGACACACCTTTTTCAGAAAAAAAATGAAAAGAAACAAGGAGAGACACATCGGCCGCCCTCGATCGGACCCGTATACGGTACATGCTTAGAACCCTTCAGCTTTATCGTTTCATTTGACTTCCCAAATTGATTAACCGAATAATATTATCTTAACAACATACTTATCCATATCCATGAGATAGATATGCATAAGAAAGAGAGGTACAAGATTGGAAAGTCAATCCTATCAGAACCGTTCGCCGCGTATGTAGAGGTGTCGTGCAGGCCAGCTACTCGTCACCGTTGGTCATGTATATAAGGCGTCCCCTCCTTCCATGCATTGCCTCCACCTTCCTCTCCTCCCTCTCCCTCACCATCAACATTACTTCTGCATTATTACAGCTGCTTCCCATCGTATACAATTCAATAGTTCCAGTAGAAGTTTGGGCATCTTGGTACTTATTGTCTTTTCTAGCTTTCACATGCCTGAGCATGAATTGCTTTTTGTAGATGTGCGTTGAGCCCCCAACTCTTGGTTCTTGATGTTTGTGTCCTGAATAGGACCTTTATGAACTTCGCATATATCCTACGCAGACTTTGCCTTCTCCAGTCTTTTTCCATAGTGTTCCTTTACTGGTTTTACGTATTCTCCGAACTTTCTACCTTCCTTGCCCGTGTATTTGTTGTATTTCTATCGGTTTCCGTGCAGTCTTGCATTTCTAGATTAGACGTAATCACAATTGTTTTTGAACTTTCATCCGTGTATTAATAGTAGTATAATTAGAAAGGAACACATTTGTCATTGGAGAAAAAGAAGATCGATGACTCATCGGCTGTCCCACGGTTCAGGGTCCGATGACGACCATCAACAAAAGTTAGTGATGGATCAGAGGAAAAAACGAAGGATGCAATCGAATCGAGAATCCGCACGGAGGTCCCGAATGAGGAAGCAAAAGTATGTAGATGATATTCTTCACGAAGTGACCAAGTTGAAAGGCGACAACGATGATATCCTGTTCAGGGTGAATTTGGCAGCAGAGCAATGTGTGAAGATGGAGGCTCAGAACGAGATCCTGAGGACCCAGATCTCGGAACTGTCTGAGAAACTAAGTTCTTTAAACTCCATATTGCTCACCTTGGAGAAGGAAACAGGGCTTCAAATGGACATTCCTGTAATGCCAGACACTTTGTTGAAACCGTGGCATCTGCCTTGCCCCTCCCAGCTTATTGTGCCTTCTGCCAAATTGCTTTGGTGTTGAAGCTTTCTTCTCAAATTTTCTGCTATTTTGTGTTTTTTCCTTGCTTGTCTAATGACTCTAATCATGACATATATTTGGCATGTCTATATTTTGGTATTTTTTATGAAATTACTAGTTGGTTTGAGATTTGGTCTATCGCCTTTTTGTTATACGGAGGGCAACGAGTAAAGCTGTTTGATCATGCTAGCTATTCTACATGAACTGGCAGACATGACACTTACAAAACTTGGTATTGATGTGCGGGCCCCGTGCATGGCTCCCATGCCCCATCCTGGTGGGTCTACACATTGCGTGCATGCGTGGCCGGTGAGCATTCCTGTCTGCAAGCCACACCCTCCTACAAGCCACAGCCCACAAGTATATGTATATATATCATTAAAAAAACGCAGCCCACAAGTAAGCTATCGGCCCATTTTTCCGGAGACTGTAATTGGGCCTCCCTAAGGTACTTCAGTTTAAAAAATTGAGTGATTATGATTAGTTTCATGCGGATTTGGACTTTGTGGAAGATTTAAAATACCATCTAAACGAAAGAATGGGCCATTTAAATGTTGAAAATGCATTAGTAAGAAGATTAAGACGATATGTATTCTATCCTTGTTTTTATATCAACATATTGCTTCTGTGATCAAGTTATATGAACTTTGTACCAAATAAAAAGTTCTGTGTAATAGCCATCCTCAGAAATAATGTGCTCACATAATTGCACATTATTTCTATCAACAAATACGTGAGTAGACGTTTTTTGTATAATTGCGTGAGTATATATACTTGAAGTGACATTTAACAGATAATAGACATACAAATGATAAAGTTTGAATCATCGATCATGCTCATCTTTTCCCAAGGTAGACACAGAACGATAACAGTCGATCCTGATAATTTGTGGGTTATGGCTCGTTGGATGTGTCACAAGTACCTATGAACTTCACATAAGTTCAGTTCTCCCAAGATCATGTATAATTACTTATCAAAAAGATCATGTGTAATTAGTTGGGGCCGGAGTGTAAAATATTTACAAGGTTCGCTGAATCACTAGTTCAGGCTAGTTTTTAACGCACCTGATTCCACACCTAAACTATGTATCGTGTTTTCAACAGCTAATAATTAAATTTTGTATTTTTTTATCTTTCATTGGTAATATTATATATTGCATTTGTTGAAGTATCAAGGGGATTGGATGAAGCTCATAACGAGACTGTAAGAGCAATATCAGGTACTAGGAGGATGTCTTTTCTATCATGCGGAAATACATGTGCTCCTCCATAATTTCCCATATCAATTGCCCAAATTTGAAAAATGTAGCACTTAAGGGAAGCCAAATTATTAAACTTTTTACACGATATGCTAACCTTTTTTTACTCTAACCACTACTTACGATGAGAAGGATAACATGAAATATCACAATTAATATGGGATGGAGGGAGTACATTTTGCCAATGACAAACATGTTTATATCTATATTCTAACACTTTTTTTTTAATGAAATATATCCGAACACAATTCATGTACAACTTATTCATTGCCTCATTGGTGTGGAGTTTTTCTTGATAAGGCAAGGTGTTGACCCCAACAGTGCAGTTTCACTTTGTGAATTGAGGCAGACAGGCAGTAGACTAATAGCTGCTGCACACAGTAGATGCTGGGTCCCCATCTTCAGATCTTGCTTGGTCTCAGTTTTGTCAACTTGTTTCCGTCTTGGAATTGAAAGGTGGAGCTTTGCAGTCGGCGAATTTCAGGAAAATGTGCCAGGAATAGAGCTTGTATGTCAACGACTTGACTCTTGAAGAGTGCTTTAAACATTACTAAGACATGAGCATATTTGGCGCACTGATCTACCTGTTAAACCTGGTCTAATAACTAACTCATTATAACTTCCAGTTCACCATGTCTTGAGTGCTCTGCTGTCGTGTAAGTATTCTTTTTCGTTTTGACACTAAGAAACCTCGACAACCACAGGTGAGCTCTTGTCTTACGCTAAACTGCATAAACGCATTTCAAATACTTCTCGATCTGACCCCATGTCTGCGTAAAACCTCATAATTAACGAGTTCAGCTGGGCCATGCATGCAATTGCAGACGATCAACTCACTTGCAATCGTTGATGGTGATGAGAAGTGGCTGGCCCGTGACTGAGCAACCGAGTTATCCAGACTTAAGGGCCGATTTAGGCTACTTGGACCGATTTAAGGACTAAGGTTCAAGTGGACTGGAAGGACCCACTTATTTCGAACTATGGTCGATCGATACATCCACGAGCAAAGCCATGGACGCTGCTGCTACAGTGCTCCCGTCCCGTGAGATAATACACATGTCGTGGTCGTCATGATAATGAAAGTGAGATCCCTTCTTTCTGCGTCGAGTAGTCGCATTGCGGGCACTTTTAGGGAAGTGGCCAAATTGGCAAGAAAGAACCATTCGAGAGAATAAAGTAAACATTGCTCCATATCATGACAGTCTACATCGATCTGTGCCTTCAAGGCTCCACTTGGAGTCTTGGACTGTTGCCCAATCCATCGGTTTGAGTAGAATATTATTGTGATGATTTTCCACTGTTGAATATCATTCGTAATCTCCCCCACCAAGAAAACAAAGAAGAAGAAAAAAGCACAGCATCAGGATGCCATTATGATATACGAATTTTTAAAACGCTTAACCGTCCGCTGTAGATTTGTATTCAAGAAATTGTGCTGGAGAAACTTTTATACTCCTTCCGCCCGGAATTATTATCACCATAAGGTTGTCCAAGATGAATTATTATCACCATAAGGTTTTCTAAAATGAGGACAGTTGCACTAATCAGGCTTAGAATGGAAAAACAAACAGGTTTAGAATGGAAGAGTAAGATAACCAATGGCATGTGGTGTGGTGGCCAAGTCACACTTCCGGAAGCCGCAGATCTTGAGTTCGCAACCCCTGTTGGACCTGTTGGATACTAACTTGGAATTATATTCCGATTTACCTGGTGTATGATGTGTGGGCTTTGTACGTTGAGGAGACTGGCAGAAGAATCTGCTCAAAGAGGCCGGTTGCCCTATCCCATCTAGTAAGGTGCTAAAAACTAGAATATATCCCTCGTTATCAGTATCACCAAGAAAATGGGGCATTAGATTTATGTGGCCAACCTCAAATTGTTAGAGCAAGGCCGCGCGCCCTCTAGTACTTAATCATGATTGTGGTATTCTTTCTTGTAATTCCTCTATTCCGGAGAAGTTCCCAAGAATAATAGACGAACCAGAATCTAGAAAGCTTTCCAGAAATCTTCCGAGAATAAAAAATAGTTAGTGGGTTGTTATCTGATAATTCTCCAATATATTGAAAGGTACAACCAAAATGATTTAAAATAGAAGCATTTATTAGAAGTCCAGAGGGAACCTAGTCATCTATGAAGTATAAATTGTAGGACGGTAAGTGTACACAATGTGCTTAGAAGCACTAAAAGGAAAGACATGAATCTACCTGAGCTCCTATACTGGCCATGAAATGTTAGAAAAAGGAGGCCACTTCAGTTAAAGGTACAGAATTCCCTAGTGAGGGGATAGTGTCCCATGAGGCCATGACAAAATGGAATGTCGACATTCTCTTTCTAATGTTCTTGGGGAAATTCAATCTGATCCAATTGTAAACAAGGAAATGCAATAATAAACAAATAATTTTAAAAAAAACTTTTTCACTCTTGGAGTTGGACCCACTTTTAGCTGGTAATGTGGGCTTCAGTAACGCCCGTGGAAGAAACATGTAATAAGGGTGAATTAATCATCCCCTTCTGCCCTCCTTGGATTAGACCCATCAGAAAGGAAGTGGTTAATAAGCATTCTCAAATCAAATGGCAAACTTAATCACGTCCAGGATTATGATGGAGTAGTGTTAAGGTTCTTGCACAAGCCTTAAATGTTTGCACGGGATAACCCACGAGCTAATCTAATTGAGCATGTCTTCTCTAGCTAAAGGTGTTATAACAGAGAATGTAATATGCATGTTAAAGGTTCGATATTCTCCTCGGAGGATTTTTTTCGCATCGCTGGGAATGCGAAAATCGAAATCCAAGGTGCCCACATAGGTGGTCTGAAGAATGGAAAGGTCAAGGGAGATGATAGGTACCCCATAGGACGAAAGAGTGAGGACTAGGCAGGACTTGTAGAAGATTTCAACGTTTGAAACATCACAAGTGAGCTGTGGCTATAGCTGAAGGAGCATAAATCGGATTCTCAATTAGCTGGCTGCTTAATGATAGGAGTACATATCCATTAATAACCTCGAGCACAGTGCATGCAGATCACATTTTATTTGATGTAGGCATACAGAGAGCTTAGTGATAAGATCTTCAAACCATGTGTATTGTAATAAAAGGATATAGAGAGCATTAGTCCTCTTGGTAATTTGCAGAAATCAGGAAACAAAGATGATGTATATTGAAAAAGAAACGATCAAGTTGACACTACAAAAGTGGCTGGAAAGCAAATGAGGTAATTATGAAGGAAATTCAGAACCTCACAGAGAAGTGGAAGTCTACTTCATCATCAAGATGACTGTTTAAAAAGACCATGTAACAGTCTCGACAAAGTCGCAGGCGACGACGTCCTTTGAAATGCTCGATGAGATCAATTGATATGCACATATGGATCGGAGCGTATTTCCCTTTTCATTCTTTTCTCTCCGCAAGATGGAAGTCAAAAAGAAAAAAATAATGTTTTGAAATAGGAGATAGTGTGAACTCAAAAGATGCCAACGGTTTTGAAATTTTCATCATGGAGAATTCCTTGTGCAGGATTCATTATATTGAATGGATCCTAAATAAAAAAGAAAAAAAAACATGAATAGATCCTTAGACGAAAACAGAACAGGAATAGATCCAATTATGACGTTAAGGTTATGGTCCCTCCGAACCAGTCTCCGAGCTAAGGGGCTAAGGCTTGCGTGTACGGAAAACAACTGTACGTAGCATCCCTGTGTGAAAGCATGCAGCGCTAGGGCATCAACTAATAATTTATTAAGCTCGATGAGGCATGATTAATGGCAATAACTGTCATAACAAGATGAGAGTACTACTAAATTACTTTTTCCATGTTGGTCGAGCTATTGGAGTTTATTTTTTAAGATAGCTACTTCGTACATGCATGCGCCTCGGATATTCAATTCATAAACCTTGATGACCCTTGCAAATCTCCTTTTTATTCCTTTTTCACTTACTCTTCTTCTCCCTCTTTGTGTCAAGCGACCACCTTTTCTTCCCCATATCTCTCGCTCTGTTTTCCCCTTTTTCTATTTTATTGTTCATCTCCGACCCCACCATTGCTAATAAATAGGCCCCTTGAGGGTGCATTTGAGCTTTGAGGATTCCTCTCTGATTTCTGAAGGAACACCACATACTCTTGACTCTTCCCTTCCTTCCTCCCCCCATCTGGAGTATATTCCTGCCCGAGCTCTGCAGGAGAAACAAACTCTTAACTTTTCTAAAGATGGGAGTGGAGGAGGAGATGGTGATCGAGAGAGTGGCGGAGATATATGACGACATCGCCAAGCTAGAAAGCCTCCATCCCTCCGAGGATGTCAACATGTTGTTCACACGGCTCGTGCTCACGTGCATGCCACCCTGCGCCATCGACGTGCCCAAACTGGGCAAGAAGGTGCAGGACATGAGGTCTCACCTCATCCGCCTCTGCGGCCAGGCCGAGGGCCTCCTCGAGTCCCACTACGCCTCCATGCTCGCCTCCTTCCCCAACCCACTCGACCACGTGCACATCTTTCCTTACTACAACAACTACCTCAAGCTCAGCCTTTTGGAATACACCATCCTCACTCAGAACATCCCCCACAATGTTATCCCCAAGCGCATAGCGTTTGTGGGCTCTGGACCACTTCCCCTGACCTCCTTCGTCCTGGCCAAGCTCCACCTCCCCTCCACCACCTTCCACAACTACGACATCGACCCGTCGGCCAACGACAAGGCTCTCCGCCTTGTGTCGTCGGACGCCGACCTGTCGCAGCGGATGGTGTTCCACACCACGGACATCATGGACGTCACCCACGGCCTCAGAGACTACGAGATAATCTTCCTGGCCGCGCTGGTGGGCATGAACAAAGAGGAGAAAACCAAGGTCATCGCCCACCTGGCCAGGCATATGGCCCCCGGGGCGCTCCTGATGCTGAGGAGCGCACACGGGGCCCGGGCCTTCCTGTACCCGGTGGTGGAGCCGTGCGATCTGTTGGGCTTTGAGTTGCTCACAGTGTACCACCCAACGAACGAGGTCATTAACTCGGTCATCATCGCGCGCAAGTGCCAGAACCCAGTTCATGCTGCTACCATGGCGACGCCAGACCAGGCCGGCCTGGGGGGCCCGATCATGCTGCCCTGCAAGTGTTCGGAAATCCAAGCTTTCAACCCCTTCAGCAATCACAACATGGAGGAGCTCGCCATTGAGAAGAAACCCGCCTATTGATCCCCGGGAGCTAGTACTAGTATTAACAGTTTCCTAAATACTACTATCATATATCTATCTATCACCTATATGTCCTCATACCCTGATCGTCAATTGGCTTTGATTGGTCCCCCGGCATTTTAACGCTTTTTTGTTTGTTTGTACTTTGCGTCGTTATCCTTGTTTGTTTGCACTCGCGTCGTCAGCCTTGTTCTGCGGATGCATGTCAGTTACTCGGAAATAAATGCATATAGTATTTGGCCCCTTACCGGAGTTAGTTTATATTCTGCTTGTGCTCTTGTCATGAAGATCTTGTGTACTCTTATTCTATTTCAATAAATGAATTGATGGAATCAAGTCATATATATATATATGAAAAAAGTTTAAAATCGTTCTCGTATAGTTTAAAGATCGAATAATATATATATGAAAAAAGTTTAAATAAGATCATTTTCATATAGTTTAAAGGTCGAATATATATATATATATATATATATATATATATATATATATATATATATATGAGAAAAGTTTAAATGAGATCGTTCTCATATAGTTTAAAGGTCGATGTGATGAAGTTAAATGTCATGCTTAGGCAGGCCTATAACGTGAGAGTCTGAATTAAATTAGTAACTTGGCAGATGAGATGAAGTTAAATGTCATGCTTACTTACCAATATATTGTTGTCATATAGACTTAATTTATATTTTTATAACATATATATGGTCCTATGAATGCCAATATTCTCACTCTACTAAAAGGCAAGTGTACTCCGTTAATAAATTACTCTACTAAAATTTGAGTAAATATGTCATGCTTACCCCAGTATTGATGTCTTATTTCACTTCAACTTTAGATTTTTTTACTAACAAGGTACACAACCTTTTAATGGGGTAGGAATACCGTCATTCTTGTCATGATATCTACATTTAAAATTGTCTCTCAAGAGGATAGGGAGGTTGCGTTGGATAATAATCTGACGGTTAAGGCGAAGATTCCCACCCACAGCGATGTGGAACCTGGCAGAAAGGAGAGTTGAGTCGTGATGGCATCCTATGCTCATGATAAAAGAGAAGAAGCCAAGAAGCTAGAGTCAAGTTGTTTTTGGCACTTGAAGGTCGATCTGTTGCTTGTCGTGTGATGATGTGGCTCAAGTCATCGTTATTAATGTCGTTAGAAACCGAAATAAATAACCAAAACCTACAAGCTTCTAAACGAATGCGCAGCGAACGATGGACTCTCATTCCTACGTACAATTGTTGTTGCGTCTTTCTAGCCTTGTTGCCAGAGATGGCAGAGAAACACAGATAATCTAAATCATAAAACTAACACAGACCATCAAAGGGTACACTCCCTCAGCTGCACTAATTTGTCTTTGTAATTAGCATTTGGCCAGATAACTGAGGTCAAACAAGTTGATCGGGGAATGACCTAGAAAGGTCTTAGATAGATAGACATCGGCGTTTAGCCGCGTCTACCCTATATGCCTCTACCCTACCTCAAAAAAGCATTTCTCAATGGCCTCATTGTTGCGGAATGCAGCTGAGTACCTCCCCATTGCCAATATTATTTCCATATATAAATTGGTGTGATGGTGTCACGCCCCAAAATCCCTGACTCGATCGGAGTGCGAAAGCCAACAATAAACCAATCAAAGCCAAGGTAGGAATCCTAGAATGCAGCCGGATACTCGATCACTCGGGTCAATTACATCGTCATGAAAGAACGTGTAACCAACATCGAACTCAAAAATTAAGAACTAAGAATTCATTCATCCAACCTCAAATAACATTGTCAATGTAAAATATGATTCCTACTTAGTTAATACAGCAGATAAATTAAAACTGTCAATAAAGCAAACATTAATCCAAGGCACACATCGACCCACAAACAAAACCTCTCGCAAAGCCTTCCACGAAATTAGCTTCCCCTTTTCTGAGCTGCAACTGTCTGAATCACTGATCCTGAGAGCCTGCATCACAGGATGCATGAGTATTTCATAGAAATATCTAATAGGATGTAAAAAACCACCAGGAGGACAAGATAGATATAATATGAAGAATAGATTACTTAATAAAACAGGAATATACACTCTCTGAAAGACCAATCAAAATGTTTACTTTACCTGAACAGTCATATGCAAAGATAGGGAAAGTATCAATACATCTCCAAACAACTCACAAGTGAAAGGAGAGAATGATCGATTTACCAAAAGCTCTAGGCATCCATAGTGCAAGGAGTTACAATTTCTGCTCGCTGAATATGCCAGCAAGTGGCTGCATACCAGAACCACCCTAGAGGTTCTCCCTTCGGAACCTGACCACGCGTCTACGATGATGGCCCCATCAGTGTTTACGGACACGATGGGCGGAGACTGAAGACCTTCCGTAATGTCAACCAGTCTAAATATACGTATATGCCTCCCTTCGAGCAATAAATATTCAGAGACCTCGCAAGATCTAGCAATGGCTCGTGAGCATACTATGAATCCACCTCGGAGATATCTTCATCAGAACTCTTAGTGGAGAAACAGTTTAATAATAAAATGTGAAAAATATTTCCAGAAAGACAAAAGTCATAACACTTTGAAATTTCAAGGTGACTCTCTGGAGTACAAAATCAATCATCGCTTTCAATAGCATAAAGTTTCACTCAAGCACAAGACCGCGATTCTCACGTCTCACCACAATGAATGACTCACCACAAAGTATTATTAAATTCACTCAGCATGCTTCATGTCTTGCCTTTGATAGGAACATCCTTAATTTTGGATTTATATTAATCTTATTATGTAAGAATGATCTAAGAAGGTTTGATCTCCAACTAGATGCTCAAACTGACACCAAGCTTATGAATTGAAAACGGAAACCACTCAACTCTTGATGATTTTGACTCATCCCATGAGATTAATTTTTCAAACTCACCCAACTTATAGAAGTAGTCTTTAACAGGTCTTATAATATGTATTAGTGTTAATTTGATCATATTGTATCATACCACCCACTGTTAACACGTAATAGTGGTTTAAACCCTAATTCCAGTAAATTATCCTATACAATACAACCCACTTACGACTGACCCCACTATCACCACAGAAGGAACCTGACTCTGAAATTTTTATCAGGGACACTCCTATGAGTCTAGTTTATTACTCACCAACAATGTATTTTTTTATTTTTTTATATTTAGTTATTATTTTTTGACTACTGACTGGTTGCACAGGTACAGTCCTGGCCGAGAAGGTAATACTTAATTATACAACGTAATCTCAGGTTAATAACCCATAATCATGATATTATAACCATATTACCCATAAGTACTCCCCTCCTAGGATTATTCCAGACTCATAAACGTTCTGAAATTTTAGTTATTATAATCCTTTATGTGTTATGACCATAAAAATAGAATCTTTACAGATCCAAGAATGAAATATCTGACTTCCCAATATTCTAGAGATGTAATCATTATAATATTAAGTAGACATGCAAACAATAGAATCGAAGATTTAATCAAAACATCATAACATGCATACTCACATGAAGAAACGCAAGAGAATTTGTCATAAACAAACATTAATACCATCATTACTACTGAGATAAGATGATATAGAACATGATAGGATCATTGTATAAGTGAATCAATAGAGTATGAAGCAAAGAGGTTAGGAAAAACCATCCTATCAACACGACGTATGCACAACGCACTCCAACGTGTAGCTCTTTCGCTCCTCTTCACGATGAAACCTTCACTCCTTCAATCGGATAAGAAATATGGGTAAAGAGAGAGATGAAAGCTTGCTGTAAATGATGGCAAAGAAGAAGAAAAGAAGTACTAGGGTTTGCACAAGTCGTCCCAATGGGTTTGGCGTGCAAAAGCAAGGGTCGGCCTCCTATTTGGCTTAAATAGCCAACTCCTTCTTCAATTAGGATAACTCCTAATCTAGGTCCTTTCCTAATCCCAAATCTCAGCCTACCAATGAAAATCCCTTCTCCAAATAGGTCAAGACGTCCAGCAAGTTAATGCTTCAATTAGTTTGGATTTGCAATCTTTTTTATTAAGATACTACCTTATCAAGACCACTCCTACCTCAACTAGGAAGTTGCTATATCTACACCATCCAATTGGACGCCCTTCTCTCTCAAGTCGTCCCCCTCCTATTGGCTGGGAAAAGGTGAGTTTATTTACCTTATTTAATTGAGATTTACTCTTCTTAATTATCTCAACCAAACCGGTAACTTTCTAGTCTACTGCAGTACTTTTCTTATTTACCGTGATTGAGTCAAATGGAATCTTTGCACCACGATTCACTCTAACAAAATAACGATCACACTATGCCATGTCACCCACGTTCACATGGCTCACCTGGGCCAGTGCCACATGGCTCTGCGTCCAGGCTCGTGTTCCTCGCACGCGTGTCTCGGATGTCCTGCGTGCGCCTTATGTACCACACCATCTCGCGTAGACCATTAACCATAACTCAAAACCAAAATTAACTTACCAATTATGAAATTCATATGAGTCTAACTCACTGAACACATGCCCTGGTACCTGGTCCCACCCATGACGACAAGTGTTCTCAGATCCTGGCGCCAGGCTGGTCTCAACACCAGGTAGCAAGGTTTTCAAAACCGGACCGGCCATCGAACCGGATTGATGGCCGGTCCGGTTGGACCGCGGTTTGACCGCGGTCAAACCGTGGTCAAACCGGAATGACCCGGTTTAGGTGTAAATAGGGTTAAGTATGTAATAAATATAAATTTTGTAAAATATTATTACAAAACTGCTGTAGTCCAAGTGGTTAAGGTGCAGGGGCCTTAGCAAGGCGTCTTGGGTTCGAATCCCCCCCCGCGCAGCCCTCTTTGAAAATTTTTTTCAAAAAAAAAAAAAAAAAAAAATGAAAAACCGGGTCAATCCGGTTCCGGTTTACCCCGGTTCGGAAAAACCGGCCGGTTGAACCGGCCGGTTTTGAAAAAATTATCCGGTTTTCCAAACCGGAGTAAACCGGATGGACCGGACCGGTTTCCCGGCCGGTTCCGGTTCTCCGCGGTCGGACCGGCCGGTCCGGTCCGGTTTTAAAAACTATGCCAGGTAGTGCCCAACACCAAGACCAAACCTCGCGTCGTGGTTCTCTGCTAAGTTAGGTCACACAATATATCACAACATCTCGCAATATAAAAAATCAAATTATACATCAAAGTACATAACATAACAAAAAATCAATCAGGTGGCAAAACTTTTCTATTTTAGACTTGTTTCTTAAAATAGAAATTTTAGTTAACGTATCAATTTTCAGGGTGTTACAGATGGTTTGATGGATGAGACTAGACACACGAACATGATATGCTAATTCATGTGGACTTGAGGTGATATCTACGGATTGGGCCGGTGAGCTGAACACTGATATCCAATCTTCTTGACGACCTAACAGTAGTGGAACATACTTCTCACTATACACTACTAATAAAAAAATGCACGTGCCAAATTCGTCACAGAATTACTTTCTTAAATTATAAATTTTATTTTGATAAACTGAATCATCGAAGAAAGTTTTGAAATAACTCTCCAAACTTTTGTTTAACGTTATATACAACTGATTATATATGCATATATGAGCAACATGTCTTGAAATAATATGGTATGTAATAATACAATTGTTTTTTGCTATTATAATGCAACTGTTATTTTAGAAGAGCATTAATACACCTGTTATTTGAGAGTATTAAGAAAAGTTAATAAAGATAATTTTATATCTTTAGAATGATTATTTCCCCTACATAGTCAGTCTCTCTCTTTCTCTCATCTCCGTACGTATTTATCTTCCTTATCTCTCTCTCTCTCATAAATAGGGATTAATTTGCAATTCCGGGCATTTTCAAACAAAGTTAATTTGCAATCGTGTGATTCCTAAACAAGGATTAAATTTCTATATTTAACATACATAATTAGGATGTTTTGCAAATATTCTCCGCCACCCATTTCATAAAGGAATTATTTGTGTACTACGAATAACACCAAAAATGATTATTTATCGTAACACTAATTTATGACTAATGTCATCGTACATGTAAGTGGAAATACTAACATATACGAAACTAATGATATCAATATAATGTATTATTTCCCCTTATAATATCGATATACTTAATTTGAGTAATTATATGTTATCCTAATATATTACACACAACTGTATCAAAAAAACATATTACACACAAAAGTTACTCTCCTTTTGCTCTTGTTTATCCTCCTCCATTTTTTTATCAACTTTTTCTTACAAGAAAACTAATTCCACTCCTTGCATGCCTAGAAGCATGCAGATCACAGAGCCTATCACACAATCCTAACTATTGAATAAGGGGAACACCTCCTATTACACTAAGGATTTCAAGAGCCACTACCCCGAATCCAAAGACATCAGCCTTTCCTGTTAAATACCCTCAGTCTCACTGCATACTCAGGTGCAAGATACCCACTTAAATGAAGAAAAAATATCAAAGTACTATGATTGTATACTACTAAAATCTAAAGCAATAAACAGAATTGAATGTAAAAATTACTATGTTATATGTGCTTAAGCTGTCCCTGCAACCCGAGTGCTTGTGAGTCTTTTATCGTAAAACAACTTTGGCAGGCTAAAATTTGAAATTTTAAGAGTCAACTCTTCACCAAGGAGAATTTTACTGGCCTTCACTTCTCTGTGAGCAATTCGGATTCTCGATTCCTCATGGAGGTAAGCTAGACATGTGTTGCTTCTTTGGTTTCGATTTTAAAAGAGTGTCCATGGCAGGTTGACGGGAGTCCTAAAATTGGGTGATTCCTCCTACGTATGCCAGATGGGGTACTTACTGTGGCAAGGTAATATGTGGAGGATTCTTCATTTGCATTTTCCGTGGGGAATTTGGCGCAGCCTGATTTTGAAGAGTGGAAGCATGATTTGCTGCGAATGGTAGCAATTAATGGAATAATAAATATAGTAATTATTCCTCTCTATTACCCCATCGAGAACCACTCTCATAATAACTGACCTTTAGTACATGGTTCCTCCTCCATATGTGGTTAAGACTCCTCTTTATTAGGGGATCCTTTTCCAATACGGGATTTATACTTCTTGAATATTAAGAGAGTAATCTATACGGATTCCTCTTCTATGGGAGAAACCTAATTATTAACTAACCATATTTAAAGAGACTTACCTTTTTAACTTTCCAAAATTGGCTAACCGTATATATTTCTTCCCATAATTGTACCTCTCTTTCTCTCCCTCTCATAAATAGGGATTAATTTGCAATTCTGGGTGTTTATAAACAAGGTTAATTGGCAATTACGGGATTCCTAAACAGGGATCAAATTCATATATTTAACATAATTAGGAGGTTTTCGCAAATATTTTTGGTACCCTATTTCATTTTAATAGTAGTAGTAGTATATTATATATATATATATATATATATATATATTATTATATCTATATATATATATAAATATAAAAGAACGGTTTACATGAGATCGTTCTCATATAAGGACCATGAGGTCAATCTTTTGGGTTGTTGGATTCTAATATGAAGGTGAATATCAAGTCAGTGGGTAAGTGAGTGTGTCAAATTAGTGGATAGATGAGTTCTTTGTAACCGTTTATAGCCATCAGATCAAGATCCAATGACTACAATTTAAACTGGCCTTCTATAAGCCAAATGAGAGCAATCTTATTTAAACTTTCTTATAGAGAGAGAGAGTGTTTACATGAGATCGTTCTCGTGTAGCTTGTATGAGTCAAGCCATGCATCTCCATCCATCAAATTAAGATCTGGTGATGATTATCAAATCACTGGATAGGTAAGTATGAATCATCATGCCATCAGATCTTGATCTAACGGCTTAAGATTACTTGGGCTCAAGCAAGCTATATGAGAATGATCTCATTTAAACTTTTCTTATATTGCCATTAAAACACAGGTAACACACATGAATCTATCTTTGTAGCAATCACATCATGTCAAGACTGCCCTACCACTTTGTAGCAAAAAAAAAAGTGTGCCCTACCACTGATCCTTGTTGTGAGTCATGGCCCCAAAAAAATATACCATGTCCGTAGAGAGTATGCGCTTTAATGATATTTATCTATGGGCTATGGTTGTGAGGGGGTTGGGATAAGTGATTTTATAGCGCATCAATGAAGCTGAACCTAGATTTTTTCTTTCCTGTTAATCAGGGGTGTCCTAGTCCATAGGGCGGCGCAAATCAATAGGACAAGGCAACCGGCCTCTTAGAGCACCCTGTGTCCTGCCGCCATTCCCCGCAGGCATGTACAAGGCTTGTACATCATACGTAATCAGGATATTTTCTTGAGTAGGTGTACAAATTCATGAGCTTCGCTTCCTAATCCGTGGTCCTGAAGGCCATCAGACAAATACCCTGCTTATTAGGACAAACCTAGAGTACACTAAGCTAGGCTCTTGTCTCAAGTGTATTAATGCAATCTGTAGGACAAATCGATGGAACACTACAAAAAATAGCAAATGACCACAACCCGTGTGAGTTGTCCTACGGATCCTAGTAACGTCTAAACAACAGTTTTTGTTTTGGACAAGTAAAATTTTATTAATCAGAAGGGCAAAAAAAAGTCACAGGAGAACAATTACAATTTCCATCTGGAAGATTAAAAAAAACTCGATATTCATCTAGAAGTAGCTGTTTGGAACCTGAATGTGATGCGGTGCCGTACTTCAGCTTCACAGCGCTTGAAGAAAATGCGTTTCATTTCTTTCCCTCCAAATGAAGAAAGCCCACATATAATTCTGTAAGTTTGTGGGCCGATGAAGTTGGAAGCTTTTCACAGTCGGCCCAATTGTATGTGCCTAAATAAATTAACTGAAGAAGCCGAGGGCATAAACTGCAGCAGTAATCATTTTTGTAATTAACTCTACAGTTGTAGTAGTTGAACTACCGTCTTATATGAACTATAAAGAAGATAAACAAGGACACTGAATCTGCTGCAGTAGGTGTAACCAACAATTCCGTTTGTTTAAAAAATGGTTAATAATGACTAGTACACATAATTAGCCGAGCCTAATCTATATTGCAATCAGGTTAGCTAATGTTGGGCCTTCTTTTCACCAGTTTTTGCCATAATACAGAACCCATAAAACTCTTACCTGTTTCTCACCTATCAGATGAAATTTTCAAATGTTCTACGCATAACCCTGCCTGTTTATCAATGGATAAGCGGTGGACATGGCTCACGTAGACACGCATGTGCCGAGTCACCCATAGCTGTCAGATTTTCATCCGACAGCACTAGGGGGCGGGCAGTGATACAAACCCGCCTGCCCTGATTTGACGTCTGGCATCAGATCGAGATCCGACAGCTCAAAGCGCCCCTGCTCACGCACATGCACGTGAGTGGTGTCTTATATATTTAGGGGCTGTTTAGGGCGTGATTATTGCAAAAATATCCAAATTGGATTTTGGATATCTACCTTTACCATCCATGTAGATTTTTACATCCAACTAAAACACGTCCTGAGGTGTTTCAGCTGGATATATAAAATATCCAGATGCTACAGTGTAGCAAAACATCCCATCTAGATGTTTTGCTTTTAATCACGCCCCAAACGGCCCCTTAAGCGGAATCCTTCTTTTATATTTTGTTTTAGTTGGAGTGATAAGTAAGAAAAATAGAAAAATAGAGAATTAGTGGGGGCAAGAGAAATTTTAAAAAAATTATTTCTTTTAGGGGTAAACGTAGAGTTGCATAAGATTTTATGGAAGAATTTAGTTCGTGAACGAGCATACGAGTTGGACAACTTGACTGGATACGAGGGAGAAAGAGTCATGTAACTTTTTTTTGTAGTTTTCATGGTCCAATAAGATGAGAATTTTTTCAAATATACGTATTATTTTGGAAGGGAGAGAATATGTAATTAATTTGTCTGTTTCCTATTAAAGCTAACTCTTCAAAAACTTCCCATCCCAATATTAGTCTAACAAACTCTTTTTCTTTCTCTCGCTCTCTCTGGTTTGTCTTTGAGATGGAAGGAAATGGTGGCCATTGTTGCCGAGGGCACGGGCTTTCGGCGCTCATCCTACTCTTAGCTCTCCTTTTCTCCTTCATCATAGCCCTCGAGAAGACCAAATGGTCGACCCACTCGTATGAGTACCATAGCCGAGGATGGCTCCGCGAGTGCACCAAGTGGGACTCCCACAGCCACCGCTTCCTCGCCTCCCGCTTCGAAGGCGGCGTCTCTCAGATTCTGGTGTCCGAAGGAGGAGACGGCAACGTGGTTCTGGAAGAGGAGGTGGTGGTGGATGATCCAGAGACGGTGGGGAACGCCACGCTGGGGATGTTGGTTGACCAACGGAGGAACCGGCTTTTGGTCGTGGTTGCAGATGCCATAGGCAACAGCTACAGCGGTATCGCCGGGTACGACATGACCAGCTGGGACAGGCTTTTCCTCACCCATCTCGCCGGCCCAGGTAATCAAGATTCCTCACCATCTCAGGCTATCTTCATCGTTTGTCTTTTATTCCATTCTCTCTGACAAGTAACAACTTGGCGCCTGCAAAGTTGATTAATTATATTGAAATTTTTTTTGGCAACAGATTAATTACTATTGAATTGCGTACATAAGAATTTGTTTATTCTGCAAACTTTCACGTTCACCCAGAAAAATGCAAGAAAACAACTACCAAGATTCTTCATGTCGATGGTTGGGTAGTACTACCTGATATGTTCCATATTAATAGTTTTATTTAGTTCATGCCAAAAAACCAGAATGGACTAGTAATATGGAATGTATGGAGTATATGTTATGGCAATCATAATCGAAGGGACGATATTGCTTCTATACTAAAAGTAAACTCTTTTGATAGTTAGTAGTTTTGTGATGTCAATATTTCACCTGCAACCATGATCATTTTCGTAAGATAAGTAGAAAGGTACTCCTATATGATAAAGATGATGATGTTGTTGAACATTCAATTTATTGTTCCTCTTTAGAGACTTGTATCAGGAAGGGCTCACCGAGTAAAAACTTGCCAGTTTCTTTCTTTGCAAGAATTTTGCACCACTATTTTGATTTTGATAAGAGTCTAATACTCCCCCCCCCCCCCCCCCCCCCCATATAGCTGGACCATATGTTCTTTTATGTACCTCATCCCATGCCTACTAATAAACATAGGATGAGGTGACTCTGAAGAGTAATTAACACCCATCCGATTACACTTACAAATTACCATGGTTACTAATCACGTTTATGGTATTTGAATGCTGCAACATGATGGACAGGCTGCTCAGGCGTTCTTGTGTTCGATTAACCATCAAAATAGGCCACATATGCCACCAGCTGGCGAGTTATTCCAGCGTTCTTTTATTTTTGTTTCCAGCATTGACTGCGCCAAAATTAAAAGGGCACTTGAGTTAATTTGATGCGGTCCCTACAGATGGTGTTCCTCCTCTAAAGTCTAACCTTGGAATATAAACTGAACATGTAGGACCTTGCAATTTACGGTATCTTTTCACTGAACAGGAAAATGATAAAGAGGCTGAACATGTAGCACCTGAGCTATTTTATACCACCGAAAGCGCCTCATACTACAAAATTACACGTGTACACAAGCGTATTCCCTTAAAGTAGTTCCATTTGAAACAGGACTAGCCTGCGCTGTAACGCAGCGCCTCAGATCACGTGGGGCCCACGGATCGGACAACTGCTACGCTACTTACTGGCGCTGTAGCGCAGAGTAATTTTTTCCTTTGAAAAAAACAGTGGCTTTTTGTTGAATGGTAAGTTCTAATTCAGGGAAGCAGAAGAGGAGGCTTTGAGGGAGAAGGAGGTGGTATGGAGCTATTAAAATGGGACAAACTTTTTTCCAATGGAGCTATTAATTTAGCATAGACGGAGTATAATAATGCATGTTTAGTTGTGGTTGAGGAAGTCCAAAATCGTCGGCTTATTTTGGACAAAATTGTTCTCTTTTTTTCTTTGGTTCATAAACATTAATGTTCTGAATTAATTAAATGGTGCTAGCGACTTCGTATCTGCAGGAGACGAGAAATCATTTGCAGATGATGTAGGTGTGGACGCGGACGGAAATGCCTATGTTACAGACACCAGAGGCAATAAAATTTGGAAGATAGGCCTAATGGGCGAGCTGATCAAAGTGATAAAGCACCCACTGTTCAGTGAAAAGAAAGAGTGGTACTACAACTTGGTGGGGCTTAATGGAGTTGTTTACCACCCCAACGGCTTTCTGTTGGTTATTCACACAACTCTTGGCTCTTTGTACAAGATTGAAACAATAAAGGAGGAGGAGTTGGTCACCAAAGTAGAGGTCCTTAAGGGGTCCTTAATCATGGGGGATGGATTGGAACTCCTCTCTCCGACGCAGGTGGTGGTTGCTGGGACCCCCTCCGGGCGGCTCGTTGAGAGTCTGGACGGGTGGGTCACAGCGAGAGTAGTTGGGAGATACATTGGACCCATGCATCGCGTTGCCACTTCTGCAACCGTCAAGAATGGCAAGGTCTACCTGAGTCATCTCTTTGGGGGAGGGATACCACGCAGGAAGCATGTTATTACAGAAGCTGTCTTCTCTCCAACGATGTGAACTGTAACTTATCAAAGAGAGGGGGACTGTTTAGGTAGTAGTATTAGTCATGTGAATGATTTGCACAATGGTGATTGTACGTACCTGTATTTTTTTCTTCTCAAGGATACCTGTATTAGTCTTTAATACCTTTAAACAGATTTATTTGAACGTGAGGAGGACCAATCCATGGTTCAATATTCTTCCATATCTTTGTCTGGACTGATTAGAAGCATGTGATACTCGGACATTTAAAGATGTTATCAAATGCTTGAATAGAGAAAGAACCGGGCAAATTCAATACATCCTTCAATGCCCAGTTACTTCAGAGGAGAAATGCTACGAACAGAGTCACTCTTCATGTTTGGCAGGTATGAGGATGAGGTTCCGAGAAAATTAGGAAACAACAGTTCGCATCTCGAGCCACTCAGTTGAAGAACGCTCGAGGGGACAATTTGTGTAAGCAAATCTCTGTACCTTAATACTCGTTCACAAAATTGTATTCATTGAGCATTTCCTTCGGTTTCTTAGTTATAATTCATAAACTTGGCCAGTCAGCATGTATGCCATATCTTCATTCTTCACTTAGCATAGTCGAACAGCCTAATAAAATCCGCCATTTTGCACCAAGGTAGCTGTTTTATCAGAGATGATGATAACAATGATACTCTTTTCCAAGGCAAAAAAACTTAGCGCCCTGCTGCCCATTTATTGTCAATACATTGTCATTCAATATTTTCTTTATTCAACAACAACTTATGTACACTAATCCATAGCCCCTTATAAAAAATATGTACAGCTTAGTGGGCTTGAAACATTTCACAACTTACATTATTCATCTAAGATGAGATATACGTATTAATTATGGGTAGGTAGCGGTGCAAATAATTTAATTGACTGATGTTGTATAAACCATGTACTGGAGCCTATGCTTTCTACTTGAAAGATTTATATAACACTGGAAGACGGGAGGACTTTCGAACTTACGCAATTTTCTGTGCCCGACCATGGGAACTGGATGCTTCATCCCTCTTTGAGCCATCAGGTTTTCGGGCCCATGCAGGTGCTTGATCGGGTTGATAACGGTAGTCATAGAAAAGCTCCTCACCAGCTTCTATATGCTCTTTAGCAAATATACCAACTCTATGATCTCCAGCAACTAACATTACCTGTTCAACCCAAATTTTGCTTCAACCTTTTTTTAAGGAAGGAAATTTATTCGTTTGATAGCCTGTGGATATATTTGAAACTTGAAATCATACCTTGGCATAACAGTTTGGGTTTGATGAATGGTTTGCAAATTTGAGCTTGTCTCCTTTGCGGTAAGCATCAAGGACATACTGAAGAAGCAAGGATTGAGGATGAAAATTCAATGCTCAAACCCAAACAATTAGCAATTTAGCGTTCCAGTTCAATGTTAGGTGGGCTAAAGATAAGGATTCATAAAAAACCTGAAGTTTCTCACACCTGATCATTTAAATCAAAAAGGAATGAGGAGTTTGCCCGATCATAAATTTTCCCACGCTTATCTGCTTCTTTATGGGATATCAATTCACCAGTATATTCTCCGAGGTAATCATTTTTATTGACAGGATTCTGCTGAATCATGTAGGGGATGAGCTTTATACAAGAAATGGGCACAGGAGAAAACATAACAATATTGGTAACGATTAGTCACCTTAATAAATGCGCCCCACCCAGCAACATCAGACCTTCCTAATAATATCTGAAAGGTAGAAAAACATTAAACATCCACTTTAGTTAGCGGTCATACTACATAGTATGAAAATTGTAACTGGTATTTCTACCTTCCATCCAAGAAAAGATGCAAAAATAATTTCTTACTCTTTGCTGTTGTTTAAGGAGTAGTTTCATGTTCCCACACTGGTAACCATCTCCTCGTGCTGGCGGCTGGCCCAATGTACCATCTCCACAGCTGCATCCATTACAACTATACATCAATGTATAAAAGCATTGGATAAGTTCATGCTCTAACTATCCACATGGATAAAAAAAATACAAATCTATCTATAAATGCAAACCAATATTGCGATAGATTTTATTAATCAACACAATAATCATCAAAAGTTGAAGTTATGATGAAAATCTCCTCTAAGCCTCCACCGTCAGATTAAATAAGAAAGTCATGCAATAAACAATCAGAAAAAAAATCACACAAGAAAACCCTAAATCTTTGTAAAATATTTGATACTTCGAATGTTGATTGAGTCCACCTAATGACTAAAGGACTAAACAGTGTCACCTGACCCAACAATTCCTGCAAACATCTGGGTCGCATTCACGTCCGGCTGCAAAGCATGGGCATTGTCGACTTCTACATTGGCTTTTAGCACAATGACATCCCCTAAACCGATTTTTACAGCTCTTTGAGCACCTGAATCAGTAAACATAAGTCTATTTGACTGACAGACCAAACTCACAAAATCACAGTTTATATAAACAAAAAGATTCTCATGATGAAAAATACAAACATACCCACAATATTTTTCGCAGCATGTTCCATTGTGAAGACAAGGGCATTGCTTCCCACATACAAGCTGGCATCCACAAGGAGTATATTGCTTGCATGACTGCTGTTTTCCATCCGCTATTCTTTTTCGAAGAGACGGATGACCAGCTGATTTCCAAGTGTATTTAAGCTTACGAGTTCGACCACGTCTACGTAAAAATTTTGTCCTCGTCGGCATTTCCTGCTCCTAGAACAATCCAGAATCATATTAAACAATCGTTATGCGAATTTTCTCAAGCCATGACAAGGTAAATATTGAAAAACTAAAAAACCTAGATCAGACCATAAAGTCTGGCTCTATCCTTGAACTGTCATCCAGTGATGAGTTAGGAATCATGGAAGGCCTGCTTGGGATAGCCTGTCCATCATTAAACATGTATCTGTGAACTTCTATGCAAGTCTTCAGTCCAGATAGTAAATTTCTTGCTATAAGACAACTGCAAACAGAAGTAAATATACTGCATGAATCATGATCACAAAGTATATAAGCTGACCAAAACTTGAAAATAACAATTAAAAGAAAAAAATCTGTTTCAAAGTTTCCTTGGAGTAGTAAGACAAGTTCCATAAACATAAAAGAAAGTTTCTAGAATTACAGAAGTACCATGGAAAAAGAAAATAACTAAAATAATAGTGTACCTGTTTTTCCCAAATATTTCGATTCCCTTCAAGTAAAGTTCCTTCTCAAGAGGCTCCCAACCATGGGCAGTTACAGATGCTTCACCTCGTTCTTCAGATGAGTCCTCTCCCACAGCAAATTCAGGAGTATTCTGCACATCTTCATCAAGAGTCTCACTATTATCCCCTGATTTTAGATTAGGTACTCCAATGTGATCAACCGAGATTTTCTGTTTCTTATTTATTACATCCAAAGAGATTTGGTCACCAAGCCTAGAGTGTTCTGAATCATTTATGATGTTGCTTTTCCTTTCCTGTTCAGAATTTGAAAGAGAGTCCACACCAGAAGCGTCTGTGGAAACAAGGTAAGCCTGATTATTTTCAAATGCAAGGATTATGTAGTTCAAATCAGCATCGGAATACGTGGACAACATCAATCTTTAACATAGTTTTGACCTTTTATAGCTTTCTTGATATTAGTCACCAACTGGTCAGACTTATGATCCTGTATGCTTTCTCTACACTGCAAAAGAGGAACCGTAACAAGCTAGATACATCCATTGGTCCTAATATATTGAACGAACACCAAAATCCAAGAAATTACTAGTACGCAATAAATAAAATATGTTGTTGTAGCCCACATTGGAGAAATTTATCCTATGAACCATCCACATGGAGATACTACATGGACTTCAAAATTTAGAACCCCGCATAATTGGGCTTTCCATGTTGCAAAGACATAGTAAGGGCACCTCCAGACTAGTGGGCCCATGAAATTCGGACTCGGTCGAACTAGTAGGGCCCATAGTTCAAGCTTGCAAATCTCAGCCAAAGAAATGAGCTGACATTCGAACTGCTCATGTCGGTCTAAAATGAATACCAATTTTTCTGGCCCTTATTGTGAAGATCCCCTTTGTATCCTCACCCATTCTGGTGGGCAAACCTATAGCTCACACGAGTTTCCCGTCCTGACGGTCCATAAGTGAAAACTGTTCTGTCCACATATATTAAAACAACAGGCAGAACTTTTCTAGGACTTTTTCCTGTAACGAGCGGTGGAAAACAAAGATCTACTTTTCCTATTTCCTTTTGAACCTGTTGGTATAGAGCTATACTTTTTTTTGGAGCTTAATCATGTTCTATTTAAGGGACCAACCTTAAGGTAGCAGAGGTCACTGCAAGGAGTTCCACTTTCTTCAACTTCACAGGCAACTGACTGCTTCTCACTCTGTTAACCATACTCCTTTTAGAACAACAGAAGATAATAACCAACAAACTCTGTCAAGGAAAGCAATAAGAAATTACTGGAATAACAAGAGTTTGAGAGCAGCCATGCAAACGGCAGTCAAAAACCTACACCCAAAAGGAAGCGCCAAGAAGCAACATTACTAATTGGCAAGGAAAGCTAAAGATATCGTACGAAAGAATGTGGGTGCATGATTACCAGGCACCGTCGGCAAAAGAGATTATCAAAAGAATCTAATGCTGCACTGAGTGTTTTGTCTAGAAATAATTTCTTGTGGCTTCCTGTCTCTCTGGAAGATTCAGGACCTTTCTTACCTTCCTCATTCTGATGTTTGAGTGCCTCGTATCTTCCCTGTCATAATCACACAAGCAAAAATTGCACAAACATTAGAAAATTGCTATCTAAAAATTTTATTTCACTGAAAGACCACCAAGCCAACAACAAACTTTCTCCTCTCCCCCTTCTCCTTTCCCTCACAAAGAAAAGAGGAAAAGCAAAGGCTCAAACTCAGTAAGATATGAAATGTCATAATTTTCTGATCAGAGATTCAGTACCTCAATGTGAGAAGAGCTTGCTTGAATAAACTGACTCAGGATATTCAGTACCTCTGGGCACAGCCCATATTCCTTAATAACGTTCCTGCAAAAGATAACAATAGCCTCAATGCCTATCATTTCAATAGATAGCAAGATCACATTGACACAAACAGTTACAATAAATTCTTCTTTGACATGGAAAACTGCCACTTTAGGAAAAAAATGAAATAATTTTGCTTAAATGTGATTTAAGCAACAACTTGCAGCCAAAGTAACATGAATATAATAACTCACCACAAAATTTGATCTTCGCCTTCAGAGAATTCATGCTTCTCCTCAACTGGTTCTGCGAGTTCTTCCTCACTATCACTACATATAAGAGCCTCACTCCCACATGGGTCATAGTAAATTTGTCTCCTTCCAACAACAGATTGGTCTTCAGCCATTCTTTGATTTCTGTTGTTTTAACATAATGGGACAAGGGGGTGTGTTATACTTCAAAAAATTACATTGTAGTCTTCACTCCACGTTCCAACTCTCACTATCAACTCACAGATATTGATCATTTTCTATGGTTACTAGGTTTGATATAGAAAGCAGATCCCACAGCCACAAAGTTGCAAGGTTCAATTATTTTCCATACATTACCTCTGGTGCAATCAAAAGATTTTGTTCTTATAACATAGGAAAAATGAAGCATGTGAAATTTTTCCTTAATAATTGTTTAATATTGCTGATTGTTTATCTATTCTGAAGAGACGCACTTCTTCTCCCTACTTCTTTCTCACTTGAAAATGAAGGTCAGTGAAGTAAATATTTACAAAAAACGAATACCACATTCTCTCTATGAAGCTATAGGGCTGCAAAATCTTCTAAACTTCAGGGGAATCAAATCTTTACGCAACTAACAATCTACTTTGGTCGTTGGGTTAAATATATTAGGGCAAGATCATGCAACATACGCTAAATAAACAGACTTAAATAGTTCCACAAGGTTCTCATACTTGTCTAAGAACATCCATGTAGTATAGGGTGGAATTTTTTCGATATAAGGAAGCTTGATAAGATGAATGAGACTCTTCCCACTGTTGCTGTTTCCAAAAACTAATGTAGAGGGAAAGCCTTCTTCTTGGCAGATAAGACTGTCTCTTTCCATCAGGCCCAGATCAGGTCCACCTATCTCGTAGATAGCACTTCCCATTTTAAGCGAAAGCATGTCAGTTGCCTCACTTTGCTGCAAGAAACTGTCTCTCTTTGACAATGACAAATCACTTAGTTGAAGCGTGTGAGTGCGTAAGTTCTTCCCATTCTTTTCAATCCTTTCCTGCACAAGACAAAGCAAATGAGCTAAGAGCACAATCAAGCGGACGGAATCCAGAAAAAGAAAAGGCCCATAGAATACATCTAAATTTCCAAACATATACAGTTGCCTACTTTTATCGAAGCAGCTCTGTCAGCTTGAATTTGCTTCTTCAGCTGATTAATCATAGAAGTTAAACCCACAAGAGCCTCATTCTGCCAAGGAAATTAGCAGGAAAACAGAAAAAAAACAGTTTATCAAGCAGACATAGTAAAGAAAGAGTGAAAGATACCGATATTGCTTCACAGAGAAATCCAATGAATGATAAATTGAATGACGAACAGTAAAAACAGATAATTCAGAGTTCAATGAGAGAATATAGAATTCAGCAGAGCTGCAAAATGATAGCGCGGGAACTAACAATCCGATAAGTATTTGTAGCAGAATTCGATTACAAAATAGAATACATGAGTACAATTGGATACAACAAACGAATAATTGTGTCCGTTTGCAAGTGATCAAGACTAGTGAACTGAGTATTGTGTGGTAAAACAGAGTCCGACTGAGAAGAACAAACCTTGGGTTTAGCAGCGGAATCGGAGGATTTGAAGACCATGGCTGTCCACCGTTCTGATCCTCACATGCAAGGAGGGGAGACAAGACTGGGAGAGAAGGTCGGACTCTCTCAAAAAGCTTCGGATATTTCACGCGCAGAAGAACAAGCCACGCCAAAAATGGGTTTTCGAGTTCAGCAAGGAAAAAATGAAAAGCAGAGCAAATTCGTCGCGGGAGACAGAGCACCGAGCCAACGACTGCGCAAGTGGGCCGAGGATTTCGGGGATTTTGGATTTCGTTTCCGTGGGTTCAAACCCAATGGGCTGGAGATAAATTTACTTCCCGCTCTGCCCCCCGGCCCTGGCCCACTTTCTATTCACAAGGTTTCTCTTCCATTTCAGTTGTCATTGTTGGTTCATCACCTCTATCTGGGCCCAGGCCAAGCAGAAAGAAATTACTACTCCCTCGGTCTAAGATTACCTGTCTGCTAATCCTTGTCAAGAGCTTTAGTTTTCCCGAGCGTAGCTAGGTCAAAGCACATAAACATTTACCATTTGCTTGGTCGGAGAGTTCAAAACTTTCACTACTTGGTGATTCCAATGGACAATACAAGGGACGACACTGGCTCATAGATTCAGAGTCATCATATCTCGACAATAGACACTTGAATGAGAACCACTCAAAGATACTTCAGCCTTGATTCCTCCTATGAGTTCCACAATCGCGTACACTTTCGATAGACAATAAAGCGTTAATCAATCGTTGGAGTAAACAAACAAAAAAAGCTTTAATTGCAGACTTGTCAGCTTCGTACCACCTTCTTCCTCGAACCTTTTATGCATGATTCATTCTCGTTTGTCCGTAATCCAGAACACTCTTCCTCTTTGATATCTATGCAACCTCTAAAACACACTTACACAAAAAAGAATGCAACCTCTACAAATATGTCACATTCTTCGTACTATACATCCTAGTTAATAGAAAAAGGCTTAATGAACTGTGCAAACTAAGTACAATCATCTTAGTTTTCTCTCCTTTGGGGCACAATCATCAAAAGCCGACGAGTGCATTGTAAATCTCTCTCTCCCTGTCCCTTATGGCTACATCACTTAAATTATTTAAAAATTGAATCATCATAGCATACTACGAAACCCCTGTCTCCTGCAGGCCAAATCGATTACATCGACACGTCGTGATCATTCCATCGGCACCTCACTACTTATTAATCCCTTGTGCTGGAATCATTCTCATCTAATTTTGTTGTTTCCCTCATTGTTTTGAAAACCATACACGCATGATGGCTCATTATTCTAATTACACTTCGGAGCTGATTTGCATGCGGTAGTAAACCAAAAGAGGCAGCATGAACTAAAATCTGCATTGTGTATTAGTTTATGCTCTACCTTGTTGTTTGTTGCTTTTGAAATGTTTTAGCCCGGTCCTTGTCAAGTTGCCTTGATTAATTGCCTTGCAACGGCGACCTGCTTGAAGCTTATGCCCATCTGCTTCTGCTTGTCCATGGAGTAGTCCATGACCGATTCAACATCAGGCTTCCGATCATTGATGTTTTGCCTTACTTAATCCCTTGTGCTGCAAACAGATCCCAGTTTCAGAGGCCTCTGGCTCCAAGATGGAGGACACCTCCATCTTCACCTTCGAATCGTTCAATTGGCAAGAAGCACATGAAGAGTACGGATATTATGGTGGACAAGAAGTGTACAAAGGAGAGCACTACCAGCAACCCCATCATCTCTTGGACACTGCGGATTGGGGAGATATTGAATCCTTCTGCTCCAACTTTAGCTTCGACAAGCTGCAGGCCGACGACCACCTCTCATCCGGCAAAGTTGCCACCGACTCCTCCGAGGATGAACTACTCCCCGTCCATTCCGACTTTCAGATGGAATTCCCATTCCAATATCCCAAGAAGCCCTTCCGCTTTCCTCCCGCCGCCCCGCACGCGCAAGTGCCGAACAAGGAGACGAAGGATTTCAAGCCGCTGGCCTCGCTCGAGATCCTCAGCAACTTCAGAGCCAGCCAGCAAAAGCGCCCCCATGGGCAGAGGCTGGATGACGTGAACTGCACGACACGAGTGCCGGCCAATTGCGGCGGCGGACGAATGCTCTCGACGGAGGAGGTGATGCGGGTGGCCGGCGCTCGATACATACAATTCGCAGACCAGAGGATGCAAGACGGCAACCTGGCCGCGTTGACCCACCCCTTCGGCTCCATGCTGTCCAGCCTCTCTCAGGAGGAGACCAAGGACGTGGAGCTGGCCCACCTCCTCCTTGCGGCGGCGGAGAGGGTGGCCAACCAACAGTACGACCGGGCCAGCCGGCTGCTGACTCAGTGCGACTACTTCTCCTCCGCCGTGGGGAACCCCGTGCAGCGGGTTGTCTACTACTTCGCCGACGCGCTGCGGGACAGGATTGACAGGGAAACGGGGAGGAGCATCAAGGGACACTACGGCCACAGGTGGGGGGAGGACATGGAAGAGAAGATGATGGGTCTTCGGCCGTCGCTGGTGGCGTGCCACCAGCTCGCCCCGTTCTCGCAGATCATGCAGTTCACCTGCGTGCAACTCATTCTTGACAGCGTGGCGTCTTGTAGGAGGATCCATCTAGTCGACTTCTGCATCAGGCTCGGCCTCCACTGGACGGTGTTGATGCAGGCTCTATCGGTGAGGCAATCCTGCCCCGTGGAGCTCATCAAGATCAGTGCAGTGGGGACGTCGAGAGAGGCTATCTCGGAGACCGGAACCCGTTTAATGAACTTCGCAAACGAGCTGGGTCTGCACCTGGTGTTCAACGAAGTCATAGTGGGCGACATGAAGGATCTGAGGGAGGACATGTTCGAGAGGGAGGAGGACGAGGCCGTGGTGGTGTACGCGTCGCTGGTTCTAAGGACGATGCTGGTCCAGCCGGAGCGCCTGGAGAACGTGATGCGGGTGGCGAGGAGGCTCCGTCCGTGCGTGATGACGGTGACGGAGGTGGAGGCCAACCACAACTCCCTCTCCTTCAACAACCGCTTCATCGAGGCGCTCTTCTACTTCAGCGCCTGGTTCGACTGCTTCGACGCCTGCATGGCTCGAAACGACCCGAACCGGATCGACACGGAGGCCAGCTTCATGGCAGTGGGGATCCGGAGCATCGTGGCGGCGGAGGGGAGCGAGAGGGTGATCAGGAACGTGAGGATCGACGTGTGGAGGTCGTTCCTGGCGAGGTTTGGATACGAGGAGGTGGAGGTGGGGCAGATGATTGTGTACCAGGCCGGGCTGATTTTGAAGCAGTTTGCATGCGGGGGTAGTTGCACCGTCGAGATGAATGGCAAGTGCCTGACCAGCGGCTGGAAGGGCACTCCCTTCCATTCCGTTTCCGCTTGGAAAGTCAAGTGATGTGGCTGATGCCACTTCTCATGGTCATTATAAGTGGCCGCGTAAGCAAATATATACTTGTAAACATGTGCGGAGCGAATTGTAGGCGCTAATAATTTCGCAACAAAATTTGTAGGCACTAATTCAGTGCTAAGCGTAGCTTAGGCGCTTTGATTAATTGATTGATGACGGAAGCTTCGTGGTTTTTTGTTTTCGTAGTTTGAAATGTTGGGAAAATACATATTTTCTCTATTTTCAGTTAACTAAAAAATACACTTAAATGCATACTTCTCCGCAGTCATAATGATGTAAATGTGTCTTTTATTCTTCTTATGTATAAGTTACCACATATAAAATAAGATTAACACATAAACATTTCATCAAACACTTTGAAGACACAAATTTAAGGTAGTTCACTACAAAGGCAACTACTACGTACGTCTACGAGGTATATAGATTAAATTTAGTATTACCAACTCTATATACATTTTGCTTAGTAGAGATTGCAACAATATTTAAGGGTGAAAACTCTATTATAAGTTATAGATAAATCTTATACTTACGTGTAATACACAAATAATAAAGATAGAAAGAATTATCACAAATTACGAATTATTTATCTTTTCTATCACAAGAAGAATGTCCTGCACTTAAAAATTAATTTTTTTTTCTCGCTATTCCTCTAATAAATCCTTATTTCTTGAATTTCAAAGCCTCTTTAAAGTTATAACATATTTTCTCTTCAAAAGAATAAACTCTTCAGAATAACTGGTATATCACAAATAAGTATCTCATTGTTTTTACAGATTATACTTAATTCTAAAATTAGTCAAATAATGAGCCTCTCTACATGAGAAAAAACCTGACAACCATAGGTCTCACATGAAGAGGTAAAAATCCAACATAAAATAGAATATGTTGATGACAACATTTCCCATTGCAATCCAGGATTAATATTCATGTTTATAGGCTATAGCTCCTTTAAAGATTATTTTGTAATTTCTTTGATTTAAAATCATGCGTTGTGTGCTATTCTACAATACTACAATAGGTTATACTCATAGTGATTTGTTTTATACTCCCTTTAGTCTAAACTATTATGTAAATTTAAAAATATTCAATGTTTTAAAATACTATATATATTTTACCAAAATCACGTAACTTCTTTTTCCAAAATTGGAGGAGACTTGAAGAATTGACTTGAACTTGGTTTGTGAATGAGCATACTAGTTGGACGGGATATGAAGTCACGGGATTTCCTTGTTGGCTTCATGGTTCAATAAAAATGAGAAATTTCTCCAATGTACAATGTACATAATGTTTTGGAACAGAAGGAGTATTCATTATTAAATTAGCAATGCACTTTGGCGTACTCAAGCTTTAGCGACAGGGTATTAGAGTACCTGTCGTGAAAATGCTAAGATCACGCGCGCAAAACGCTTTGCAGTAATGGTGCATGCCTCATGGCCCGGATTCTTGGGCCTACTACGTAGGACACAAAGTTCCATTTTCTCCCCGCCTCTGCTCGTCCGTTTTGTTGTGCAGAAGTTCCGTACTCTCTCCTCTCGCCCGGCTCTTCGTCATTTCATTCTCTTACGTACATCTCATTGCTGCTGAGCATCTTGCTGATCGTCGACAAAATCCAGGTTCGAGCACCTGAAATTTTGTTTCCATTTTTTGATACTTTCCTTTGCTTTTGTGTTGGATAGTTTCGTACTTTCGTGCGTGGATGAATTCTGATTTCGGAGACTGTGTTGGTTATCGTGGCAGTTTTGTGTCAGGTATGGGAGACGGATGCGGTGATGGTAGTTGGGCTGTTTCTGTTCCCAGCCTTCAGAATAATCTATGCATTCTGTCTGCGGATCAGGTCTACATCTATCTATACGCTATAGACGATTTTATTAACATGTTTCGTGTCAAGGCTTGCTTGCAAGGATTCAGTAGTTCAGATAGTAGAGTATCGTTATAGTAGTTGTAACATTCTACATGAGAGTGATCAGTTTCCATGCTCCGTCTGCCTGCGAGTATGACCAAGTTCTATTGAATTACGAGCAAATATTACGGCAGTTAATTGATGGCATAGTTACATTACATTGAATGTTTACCATTTATTACACTTTTTTTATGATCACTGCCATCGTAATCATCATTCACATTGTCCTAAATTTTTGGGATTAGGATTAGCTTCAAATGATCATAAATGCAGCCTTCACACGTAAGGATGGTTAGCCAGCTTGCTCTGTCCTCAGAAGCATGGCATTGTTAGCGTTAATGTGATTTGAGAAATATGTTTGTCTACTTCAAAATGTGAATGCTGAATTCTATCCTAAATTTGGCCAAGTCAGAACAGCACCCATAGTTTGTTTATCCGGTGATTTATACAGTGAAAACTAGAGCTATTCTGTGTTCCTGTGGAACTTTGATCTATGTGAACTAAAATAATTGTTTCTGCTCTATCAGATTGAACTTGCAAAAATGCTGTTGAACGAGATTCAGAGTCATCTTTTTACACATTGGCCAGAGCCAGGAATCGATGATGAAGAGAAAAAAAAAGTGTTTGTTCAGGTTCTCTTCTTGATCTATGGTTTGATTTTCTGCATTATTCACATACGATTTCTGCTTGACTGTATATGAATGGTTTTGGTACATCTTGCTGATCTAGATCAACCTTTTTAAAATTTTGTTTTGTTAAGTTTCAAAGGAGGGCTTTGAAAAGCTGAAGATCATAAAAGAAGCCGAATTTAAAAATCATGACAACAAAAATCTTGATAAGCATGCATTCCCAAATAAATTTAGAAGTAGTGTTTAAAAGAGAACACTTATAATAGTCAATATGTGCCAATCATGTTTAATTAACCTTTAGGATAGCTCTCTATCAAGAAAAATAAAAAACTAGTTCGATCAACAATTCTGCTTGCATTTGTTTATTTATGACTCAGTCCAGGACATATCTTCTCTGTCTGACTGCTGTTGAATTTGCAGGAGAAGGTCATGTTCAGATTCCGTTGGTGATAATGACTTCTGATGACACCTATATACGCACCATAGAACTGCTTGAGTCTAACGCTTAGTTTGGAATGAAGCCAACTCAAGTGAAACTTCTAAAGCAGGTATTAAAGTAACTCTGATAGGTATATGCTCCTTCTATAGCTAAATCGGCAGAACATGTGTTATATTTCGATTCTTGGGAAGAAAATATACAAATATCTGGCTGAATGTGTTAATATAAATAGTTATTTACCCTAATAGCTTAAGATTTTAGGGTATGCACAAATGGTATCAAGAATTGGGAGGCCCACGTATGATTGATAACCCCTGTGGTTGCATGTTCTTGTGCAAGAGTCTGCATGTTTAATCTCGCTTGCATGTGCAGGGTAGTGTTGATTTGATTTAGTTGGGTTTGGTTGCTATGTGCTACTGGTCCTCCCCCAAGTAGCTTAAGCTTTTAGGTGCTTTGGTTTCTAGCATTGACTTTCATTATCAATCACCAATAATTGTAATAATTTTTAACCTAGGAAATTACAAAAAAGTAAACTGATTTTAGTATATATTCTTATAAAACCCCTTTACAGGAAAAGGTAGCTTGCCTAGATGACAACGATCCCCTGAATCGATATAAAATACAGGTGCAATTATCATACGTTGAATGCTACAAGGCTTACAATTTAGTTAGTTCTGTTGCTGTTCCTTTGTAATGCCATTTCTAACTGTGATCTTCTGTTTTCTGCTGTCTTATTATTTTGAGTAGACCAAACCTCATGGGCATGGGGACGTGCACTCACTTCTGTATTCCAGTGGCCTCTTACAATCATGGTATGTATTCATGCATGATTGGTAAAGATTTAAGTTTTTAGAGGTTGTTGTTATTGTCCTTATGTTTTTTGTGTCCTTGTTACTTCCTTTGTCCATTACTTGAGGCTCAAGTGCAAATTGGCTCATGGCCATAATCTTAATTTTTGAAAGATAAATGTGAACTCCACATGAAAATCTAACTATCTTATAATGCCATCAAGGCTTGATGCAGGTTTGAAATGGATTCTATTCTTCCAAGATACTAATGGATTGCTCTTCAATGTATGTTGCAAATATCACGTGCCTTTATATGTTTTGGCCGTTGGGGTGATGCTTTCCTTGTTGTTTTAGCAGTAATTTTGATTTATAATTAAATTATTTTTATCTTTTAACATGTTCAGGCAATTCCAGCTGCATTGGGTGTTAGCACCACCAAACAATATCATGTAAATTCTCTTGCTGTTCCTCGCAAAGCAAAAGAAGCAATTGGTGGGATCACTAAGCTCACCCATGTTGATGGTAACAGGTCTAAGACTCTAACATATGTTCTTTTTTTCTTTTTCCTGTTTTGCTTCTGATTGATTCGAAGGGATTCTGTTGTTAAGCTTGCTAAATCAACTCGAGAAGCTGGATAGGCATTTATAAGCTTTCGTAGATGGGCTGGGACAATAGATATAGTCAGAGGTTATGTTAGGTTAAGTGTTTCCTAAGCAAGCAGATCTTAGTTTCGCTGCTGTTTTCTTAAGATAATCTATGAATGTCTTAACCTTTTTGTTTCCAAATTCAAGGAAATTTTATGTAGGATTGGCAAACACCATGTGGCTCAGATATGGGTGATATGTTTTCTTCCCTAAAAAAGAACATTTGTATATGACAAAATGGCTTAAATTGCTATCTGTTCTCTGTTGATGAACTCTTCCTATCGTGAAGAACATACTTTAGTTCTGATAATTCAATTTGTCATTCTTCTCCTTTTAGTCCATTGGTTCAGGCTCTTGCTTCTAGACTTTTCTGGTGTTCCTGTGGATCTTTTTCAGTACCTAGGGAGTTATTACAGTGTTTAAGGAGCTGTAAAAATGTTTACTTTCAGGGAGATCAATGGTAATAAAAGTGGAATACAATCAGCTTGATCCGTTACTTAGAGCTACTGGACATCCTGAGGGAGATGTAAATTGTGAAACAGGATATTCTCCATACCTTGGAAATATAAACCAGATGATCTCAAATGTTCTAGTTTTTAAAAGCATCTATTCCGAATACTTTTTTTTGATAGGCGCATTTTGCAACATGTCCCTATTTATCAATAAACAAAACAAATATCAGCATTTTATATGTCAGAAATCTCGCAGAATGTTTAAGTTAATTGGTGAAAGCGAGACTTAAAATGCGGATAATAGGATATGAGGTTTTTGTTGGGGGGTTTTAATTGAAGTTTCTGGTCTACCTAGCATGGTTTGCAATATCTGACATATTTGGTGATTTCTTAGACTCACCCCCACTTTCCAGCGTTTGACAGCATTTGGACACTCCAACACACTTTCCAGCATTTTATTTGGCGCTGGCGACTAATTCACCTCCTTGCTCTCCATTATATTTATTGCTTTGACTTTTAAGCTTTATTTCGATGTCCACCATCATGTTCTCCACTTAATCATTGTTATTACCTTCAAGCTTGTTCTTCTGTATCATTATTGATCAGGTTTCCTACTTTGTAGTTGTAATTTATATTAGTGTCAGTACATTCACATGGTGTTACATAATTGTTTGAGATTAGTATTAGGGATTTTAGATGTTAATTATGTTAATTATGCTTAGATTAACAAGGTACATATGAAAACATTTTTTGACTCTTCGATATCTTTTTTTCAAAGTACTCCGTGACATATCTCGGATATATCTTATGTTTAGATCACCAATATATCTATGGTAAAAGATATTGTGAACCATGTTACCTAGGAAAGAAAGGTTAGAGAGAGAGAGTCCAATATTCTCCTACCAATCGGTAAGCAAATAATAATATATTAGATGCCAGAAAGCTGAGAGATCTGTTTCATTAATTAAATTGGTGAAAATAAGATTTGAGAACATAGATTAGGATACCTAATTTGGTAGCATAGAAGGGATTCACGTGGGGGAAGGGAAAGGAAGAGAGAAAGTGGGATTTTGTTCTTCTTATTCGATATGAGCTTTAGCTTCTGGATTTTTATTTTTATTTATTTGATGTAGTTTGTAAAGGTTTATAGAGTTGATTGGCCATGTGATGATACTTCTCGTATGCAGCTGATATTGGAAATTGATTCATATATCAAAGAGCTTACAAAGACACGAGGTGCTATGGCAGAATTTGTTAATCCCAAGTAAATAATTTTTTTTACATTTTTTGTCGTCTGCTTTGTTATTTTAGCCAGTCCATCTGGAGATCCAGAATTCGAAATTCTCTATTAAATGAGCAGAAGTGATGAAAAATTGTGCACATTGTTGATGTTTTGGATAAAGATTTGCATTGGGATGGGAATTTGGCAATAGATTCTTTATATTTTTTCTGCAATTTCGCAGTTTGGATAGGATGTATAATTGTATTGGCCTTATACTGCAGAATTTTTTTAGAAAAACTATTGTCATATAGCTTGGTTCCAACATTTTTAACTAAGCAACAGATTCAACTGGGAAATCGTGGATGTTTGGACAAAATTAATCCATTATATCACCTATGGGCCCATATAACAAGTACCTTTTGCAGATACAAAGATTCTAGCAAGACATCATTTAAATCATCAACACGGCTGGAGTGCATGATGCAAGACTATCCAAAGACACTGCCTCCTTCTGCAAGGGTTGGATTTACGGTCAGTTAGATTCAACATGCCTATTTCTATGACCTTATAGCAAGATTAATAATGTAATTGACAGTTGGTGTCTTTGTTTTTTTATTTACAGGTTATGGACGCATGGTTTGTTTATGCACCAGTCAAAAACAATTCTGAAGATGCTGCTAAGGTATCTCATGTGATTGTTTCCCTGCATATTCCCAAGTATTTCGTGAATCTGTCCACCAGGATATGCTAATAAATTTGGGCATTCATGAATGTTTCTGATCTCACTTCACAGTGGTGCTATCGTTCTAATAGTTGCTTCATGTTAAATGTAGGTACCAAAATGAAATCCATACCATAGTGCGACTTCGGGTGAAATGGCCATTTACAGAGCAAATAGCCTTATTCTTCGAAAGGTAACTGGTTTATCTGCATTTTAAAAGCTGAGAACTGTGGATAGTATTTTCTTAAAGTTTCTAAAAAAACTTGTTTTTAATGCATCTTTTAAATGATGATGGCCTGAAATTTATTCATTGATTGATTTTGCTCGTTTCCAGGCTGGTGTCTCAGTAGCTGATCCGATACTTCAAACTTTCAATGGCCAAGAGGTGGAAGTTTGGCCTCGCGTCACCTGGAATCCTAAATGGGCCTTGACATTTTCTGATGTGAGAAAAAAAGTTGGTGGTGGCTGCTCGATTTCTGAGACGTCTACATTGGCCATTAAAGGCCCAAGTGTGTACATCCAGGATCTCACGCTGGATGGAGCACTTGTGATCGATTCAGTTGATGATGCAGAAGTAAGTGACTTTTATTGAATTTCTAAAATTAAAATTAATGACAAAGTGCAGTGTAAGTTTAAAAATTGTTATAAAATCATTTATGAATTGCCTTATTTTCTCATTCAGAGAATATGATGTGACAAGGTAGCATCCTAATACTTGCATGGCATATCTGGCCACTAGAGATTATCTAATCATCTAATTTGAGTAAAAAACAAGTTCTCCTACTTCCTTTAGCAAAAAAAAAGTTATGCTATTTTCTAAATGAATATCTATGTTCTCATTTTCTATGTTACAGGTAAAAGTTGGAGGCCATGTTCAAAACGAAGGTTGGAGCCTTCAGCCCATAGACTACAATGACAATTCTTATCCTGAAGAGGTAAGGATGAGGGGTTTCAAAATTGAAAAGGTTGAACAACTGGAGATGAACTACAACGAACCAGGAAAGCTTTGCTTCACGGCCTGAAAGCTGAGGTTTGCATTCTGGAGTGCAGATTATGTGGACAGGTTTTCCATCTCGCAGTATTTTGTTTTTGGCCCCCATGAGCGAGAAATTATTTATATGTCGTTTCTGAAAAAGTGAACATGGTTTTTTCCAATGTCGCCAATCAATGAAGTGAAATGGCATATTTCAATTTGGACGTCTGCCTGCTGATATCTTCATTATTTATTTTTTCCCCTGAATCACATTGTGCAACCATCACGTCACGAAGTTAATTAATATAGTTGGAAAGGTGTATGATGAATATGACAATGTTGAATCTTATTATCATCTTCCCGTCTTCAAAGAGTTGCGTCAAGAAGGGCATCCAGCGTAAAAACTTGCCGTTATGTTTCGTAATATGGATTTTGTGCCACTTTAATTCTGAAAATGGTCAAAACACATTATATAATAAAGCTTGAAAATTGAGTAATTTGTCATTACATTTGATAATTAGAGAACACGTACAGTCCATAGGCCCACGCCCGACAAGCCCACAAGGCCCAAGCTTTAAGAACCGGGCGGACACCGGTTCGGTTTGGAAACAGCGCAAGATATCATTACGGCTCAAAGCCCACAAAAAATGAAGTACGCCAGAGCCAATAAAAAGGCCGGAATCCATCAGATACCCAATAGCACTTCAGCACGTCGTCTTTAACACCTTCGATGCAGAATGACCGTTGATCCTGTGTCATCAAGCATCCATGACGCGTTGATGCTCCCTCGATTTAAATCCGAGTCCCAGTTCGATTTTCAGTATTTGCATCAAAATCAGGTGCGCTAATTTGCAGTGAATTGGAACTTCGATCGAAGTTTGAAACTCTGGATTGAATCACAGACAGAGAGCATCGTCGATCCAGAGAGAGAGATTGAGAAGAATGGCGGAGGAGAAGTACAATCTGAAGAACCCAGCTGTGAAGCGCATCCTGCAGGAGGTCAAAGAGATGCAATCCAATCCTTGCCATGACTTCATGAGCCTCCCTCTCGAGGTACCCCTCTCGTCCTTCCCCTCTTAGTCCGTTTTTTGTTGGTCTGCGAAGATTTCGCATATGCAATGCTATTTGTTTTGATGTTGTTGTTGGTGTGGGGGTTTCCAGGAGAACATTTTCGAGTGGCAATTTGCGATTAGAGGGCCTCGTGATACGGAGTTTGAGGGCGGAATCTATCATGGCAGGATCCAATTGCCGGCGGAATATCCTTTTAAGCCCCCGGCTTTTATGTTGTTAACGGTAAGCTATATGTTTGTGAATTGCTTTGTTTTTTCCTTTGATTATTTTTTAGGTAATGGTCATCTCATTGTTTTGTATGCGTGTTTTGGTTTCTCAGCCAAATGGGCGTTTTGAGACGCAGACGAAAATATGCTTGAGTATCTCTAATTACCACCCTGAACATTGGCAGCCATCATGGAGTGGTATGGTTCTGAACCTCATCCGTTTTTCTGAGTTTTTATGAAGAGTGTTTAGCATAGAGATCTTTGAACTAATTTTGAAACTGACAGTTGTGATTTTTCCATAGTGTGGTTCTTATGGCATATTGCATGTGAACATATTTATTATTGAATTGTTTGGAGTTATTTGTTTGGAAGCTGGATTTTTTGTCAAAAAAAAGGAAGCTGGATTTGATGTCAACATGTGGCTTGGGTTACGAACAGTATAGTGTAACACTGTTCGTGTACTTTCACAAATCATAACATTGTTTGCACATATGATATATATATGAATGGCCTTGAGGATTTAAAAATGAGCAGCAAACAGTTTTCAGGTTTACAGTGATCGTCCTAGATTGTGTAATTTAGTATTTACTCATTATACAGCTAGCAATGCATCTTTGACATTTAAAAAAAAATTACGACCTGGTCATAAAAGAAGAAGTGCAGAGATGGTTTGTTCAAAAAGGCATTGGGAGATGCGGATAGTTTATCCTTTTTACCTTCTGATTTACACAGTAGTGAGGCCTTCTTGTGTTCGGTTTCTGTTTGTTTTCTTATGGCAATGGCTACCACATCTCTTAAGGCACCATTTTATTCATAGTCTGCTCTTTTGGGTTGGTTTGTATGCTATACAAGCATGGTGCTATATCAAATAATCTTGTCTTTACCGACTGTCGTTTTGGCTTTTTCTGCCAAATGATGTAGAAGCAAGAATGACATCCATGTTTAATAAAATTGTTCTTAGGCATTAAGTGTGGCCTTTTAACCTACAGGGACATCATTAAGTGTGCCCCACGAGAATTCTTAACAGGTGTTATAGATAAGTTCTTTTAGATATTTTAGAGAATAATATGGGGACGAAAAATTGAGAAACTTTCCTTTTGAGTCAAATTTGCTGTGTGTTGAGGATTGCAATATCTCGAGAGAAGCAGGGACAATATTGACTTAGCTTGTGAGGAAGGACATGGACATGATCATTGATTGCAATGTGGCTTAGGATGGAACATTTTGGCAGATGATATTGGTGTTTGCTTGTTGTCGGTGATGATGGCCGCATATGCTTAAATTTCATGGCACAATAGGTTATGATAATATTGTTGGTCGGGGAGTTGTTAACATCTGGATGGACACGATAATTTATACTCCGTCTGACCCAATTTAGAAGTTCACATGAGAAAGCCAAAATGAGCTACTATTAGTTTATTTTTGTTTTCTGATTTGGACAATTAAAGTGGGATGGAGTATGATCTTTTAGATGACTTTGCTCTTTTAGTGACAGAATGGTGGTTATGCATATTTGCAAATTAAAAGTACAGAATAGAATCATGAATAGAGTCGCAATTCCTAGATGCACTAGAAATAAAAACAGAGAAAATAAGGACTTACCATTTCTTGTTAGTTCTAATTCGTAAACACAAGCCAGAGAGAAATTGTGTTGGGTCAGAAAAATCACCAGTATTTTTTTTCATAATTTCTCCACATGAGAAATTTTGTTTGCGTGTTTCATGTGATGAGTTTTTTGTGTGTCAGTGAGAACTGCCTTGGTTGCACTTATTGCTTTCATGCCTAGCAATCCTGATGGAGCACTAGGATCCCTTGATTATAAGAAGGAAGAGAGGCATGCCCTTGCTATCAAGTCTCGTGCAGCAGCTCCAAGATTTGGAACACCAGAGCGCCAAAAGCTGATTGATGAGGTCTGCTTTATTGCGAGTTTGCAGCTTATTTTTTACGGTTGAATAGTATTTGTAACTTCCTTTCAGCTAGCTGTTATATTTCATATGGTATGTGCATTTAGTTTTATATTGCATATGAACAGAATTAAAACTCATTCTGCTGCGGAGTTATGAATTTTGTGGCTGCAAAAACCAGTTTGTAATCTTTTTTTCTTTATTCTTTTGCTTTGCTCACACAGATTCACCAATACATGCTGAGCAATGCACCCGTGGTTCCTCAGCTAACTTCAGCCTCCCCTACATCTAGTGAAGTATCAGATGAGAGGGATAGAGATGATCGGGAAATTCCTGATAACGAAACTTTAACAGGTGCTACGGAGGAGGATTCTACTGGTATAGAGCCTGCTGTGGAAAATGTGCATGAAGTTCAAGTAAATGCCAATGCTGGTCCTTTGCAGATCAGCATCAGTGCTAAATATTCGAAAACCACACCATCGGATGCAAATAGGCAGACACAAAGGCCTGAAACATTGGCTCCAAAGCCTGCCGATGATCGTCTCTTCACATGTGCTGCAATTGGGTTAACTCTTGCTATCGTGTTTCTACTATTAAAAAAGTTCATGAAAGCGAATGGTTATGCTAATTCTTCATAGGGGATTTAGTGTGGAGGAAAAGAAGACTGATTCATGCTTATTACAGCTGTTGAATCAGTTGTAGATAGAAGATATCGGACAGAATGTGTATTTGGCTTCCGTACGAATTATTAGCCATGAGAATTAACTTGAAAGTATATATGTTTATAACACTGGTCATTTCCATTTGTTACTGCAAATAATGTGGGCTAGGTGCTTTGTACCTCGAGTATATTACAAGATATTGTTTCTATTCGCATGGGAGTTCAATTGTACAGTGGATTTCAAAACATTTGATAATTATAAAATTCAGATTCTCGCGATCAGTGTTTGACCTATTTTTTGTCATCAGTTGGCTTCGATTACGAAGTTTGACCTATTTTTTTGTCGTCAGTTAAGCTGTGGTATTTAAGGTGAAATGGGATGATGGACTGCAGAGTTGAGAAAGCTGGCCCGGCCCAATTGTGGAGTAACAGGCGTGAGAAATGTAAATATGGCGACCAATGGAGCCTTCGTCAGGAATATGAGCTAGTTCCAATCCCCAAGTCAGGAGGGCCTGCATCGTTCTCCTCATGCTCGAAGAATTCGCCCTCGAATTTGTTACATCCTCTAGGAGCCACCTGAGGCAACACCCCGAGGCCTTCGCGTTGGAGGGGAAAGCCTGAGGGAATAACCCATAAAGACCCCTCTGTTGGGCCTACCGTTGCTCTGAACTACACCTGTCCTCGTTAGTTTTTGGAGAATGTCAATGTTTTTGGTGAAACTCATTCCAGATTGCCTACTGAGGCATAAGCATGTATATTTCCTAACTAACACTCAAGATTATGTGACAAGTATTTAGACTTGCAGATGATACTGACGTTCATGGTTTCATATTATTACATTTGGTGAAGCTCTCAATTGAATAATCTAACTCGTTTTGGTGTTCACTTATTTGCATGTACTTTCTTCCTTTTGGGTCATAAATTCCTACTTATTTGCATGTATTGGTGTGGCTAGGGAGGGATAGGATGCCTACGCAATATAGCTTTGGTTTCACTCAACCGTATATTGTTGAAATATGGAAATATTCAAGTCACTTGTACTTCCATCTAAGGTTAATTCTATCAACATTCTTTCTCCTGTCATGATTATTGAACCTGAATTCTGTCTATTAAACCTTTTCAACAATGCAGTCTCCCGCATGATGATCAGTTTCCGCTAGGCTGGGCGCTGTAATAAGTCTAACAAAGCCAGCTACAACTGCTACGTAGTACACCAACCAGCTCAACAAGTCCACCATCTCCATGTCTCGGCTCATCTCCACCGCCACACACCCCCTGTTGGCCTCCCTCCTCAGCCTCTACCACCAGAGCGATCCGAAAGCCGCCCCGAGAGCCACGCTGTCCACCAATCTCTCCGCCATCGGCTTCCCATAGGCTGTGTCATCCACCGTTGGCTTTACTACTACTCTCGCCCAAAAGAGAGTAACCTCGAAGAGACCAACAAAGAAGAGAACCTGAATAGCCCATGGCGGTTGGACCCCATTTTCTTGTACCGGGAGCAAAATGCCCGACGTAGTTGTAGTGGCCTCAATGCCGAGTCCTACGCATAGCTGTGAGAGACATAGCGACGTCCAGCCGACGTGATGTCTGCAGGGTTGAACCATGCGGCCGATAATCTTATGGACGACGGCGATGGAGCTGACAAATAGGACTGTGTGGAGGAGGGGAGGATTGGTTTGGGTTAGGAAGAAAATGACAATTGAGAAAGGTTTGGGATGATTAGGGGCGAAGGTTATGTTGGGTTTTTAACCCGTTGAAGGTCTGAGGGTATAAAAAAACATGAGAAATCAATAAGATAAAATCGCAAAATAACACATGTCGAGCAATTTGGTGTGGTTCGCCGTCTTGCTACCAAGACATGATTTCCTTTCATTTTCGCAGAAAATAAAAGCACAACAATGTTCACAATCTTTCGTATCCTCTAATAATACATACACTTGTATTACTTAAATCTTGAAAATGAATATATTCGATGCTTCAAGCCTTTCTACACTCTAATCTTAAAATCACCCATGAAAAAGTACAAAGATAAATGGGGTTTATACATAGGTTATGCACACCTTGTGCCTCTCTAAACCTCCACACATAGGTTATTCTCATAGTGCTTATTTACAACTCACCCTAAATTATCTTCACTTGGTAGAACCTTTGTACATATATATTTGGAATCCCTAAAACCCCTATATAGGGCCCTTGGGCATCCACATGTCCCATAGCCTCATAAGAGAAGATATCCCATGAAGTTAGCCTTAATTTAGAAGATTTCGTATGCATTCATAACTTTTCGTGAGGGGCGACACCGAATTTAGGGGCCGTTGGGGGTGTGAAAATCAGTTTCATCCACTCCTAAAAATCCACCAACTCCCAAAAATCCACCTGGTTAGTGAATTTTTGGGATAATCCACTAACCAGTTGAAACACCTCATTATCCCAAAAATCCTAACCAGTTAGATTTTTTTAGTTGGATGGTGCTAATTTTTCACGCCCCAAACGGCCCCTTAGATCACTACCCTGCCGGTAACACTGCCATTGAGACTTGAACCTTAACCCTTAACAGGGTCATCTATCGGCCAATGATTAGTGCTACATTCTTCCAATCTTTCCTGTGTCCTCTTCCTCCTCAAGCCGTTTCATCCGCTTCCGGATCCAGGTGTTCAAGACATAAACCCCAACAGGTTAGGAGGTGGTGAGTATAAGTGAGCCCGGTTATTAAGAGGAAGGAGAAGGGGAGATGAAGGCTTAGAAGGGTGAACGTCAAACAATGAATCCAAGGGATCAAGATGGTTGCACTTCCTCCCTTCCCATGCTCCATTTCTCTGTCTCCATCAATAGGCAGTGCGAGTTCAAGATCGTTGCATGTACTTATGGTTCACGTATAGAAGGGCGAATTGAGGTGGTGAGCTTGTATGATGATGCAACAGTTGACATTTCGAGCGCCCGTCCCGTCGTGCGTGCTAGCTATCATGAGCTAGGATGGTCTAACTTTTTCATTTTCCAATCTATATCTTCTTCTTAGGGAATAGGAAGATAGAGTGGAATAATATATCTCTAGACAAGGACTCGCTTTACATTCATGTCCAAGAGAGAGGCGTGAACAATGATCATCCCTCGAATGTACAATGACTTGATATATAACATGTGGAATTCCTTCTCTGTGTTGCCAACGACCGAGTTGCAGAGCTTGAGAAGGCTTCTACCAACATCAAGGAATATTCAATGTTCCTGCAAAGGAGTTACAGGTCCAAAGAGATGTATATTTTTGGCGGTTACACAAGACAATCGTCATTAAGAGCCAATGGATGGAGTCACTAGCTTGGTAAGAGGAGTTGGCATTCATGGAATGTTAGGGTAGGCAAGAGCTCTAATAAATGAGGGGTAAGTAGGAGGTGGTGACCCACTGCACGCGTTTCCTTCCTAACGAAGCCAAGACTGCCTGGCCCAAGCTAAGGACCACCATGTCTGCACACCTGATGGCTCTATTTATTTGCCACAAACAATGTAACTCCATTCCGAATAGACCACCGTCCTGTTATTGATGGCAATACAATTTATTTTATTTTTGGAAACAAATTTGGTTGTTTAATTTGCACCTCAAACTGACAGACATTCAGTGGGCTATCAGAGGACTATCTTCCTCTCTTTTTTGTGGTATACAAATACAAGGGATCATCGATTATGGCCAAGAAGTTGATGACAACTGCTGAAACGAAGTTATCCTTTCCTCTTTGAGGCCGGAGGGAGGCTGCTTACAGTGTACCAAAAGTGTATCATGGACAACGAGTTTAAAGAACCATTGGGACTTTGGAGAGCAAACAAGAGCTTCTTATGAATATTCTGCAGCTAAACCATTCCTGCACGCATGGCCAAAGTTAAGGGTGAACTGGTGAGTGATCATAACTCACGGCTGCTAAACCACATAAACAGTAAACCTTTTCTTTGTGACATGAAAGCAATAAACCTTGTTGCTTGTTTCTATCCTGGAACCGAACCATACAAGTCTTTATCTCATTTTTATATGGCCACAAACAAGATCCTGAGTCGCCATTACTTGATTCCCTTCTCTCTCGTGCACAGCATGCTGTGCTACTGCGAACACTTGCGTAGATATTTCCGTGGAAGGATATTATCGTCGTCTCCACTCCACAAAAGCAATCAAGTCTTATTCCATCACTGGCAATCGCCTTTCTTTTTTATGGAGCTCTCTAATCAGATGCAGAACTAGACTAGAGTTCTTACCACTTGCCACTGACCTGACCGAGCGTGTGGGCATTTCCTGTTATTTTAGTATCTATATAGATGGAGCCCCACTGACAAGCATTCGTACTAATGCATGAGATAGAGAGAGAGAGAGATGATTGTGAGAGGAAAGAGAGGCAGACGGAGTGGGTCATGTGGTCTGGCTTTTGTGGATAAAACTGATATTTATTGGTTGCCGAGAAACCGTGTTTTTCTAGCTTTCCATTAATGTGTGACAAGAACTTACGAGAACGAAAGCAACTTGGCTTTGCCATCTCTTTCTCTTTCTTCTCTGCCTAAAGCGTCCCCATACATCCCTCCTTACTACTACTTTGCACTCAGCTACCAGTTTTCCGTCCCTTCTCCCATCAATCACTTTGCAAAGCGATCTAGAAGGCAGAAGACGATCAGCCTTATAACAGCCCAAACAGAGACTCACCCCGTGGAAAGGAGAAAATATGGACGATGTTCTTCCTGCTGAGAAACATGACCAAAAGTCTGCTCCTCGCACCAAGAAATCGTCGCAGCCATCCAAGAGCAGGTCAGAATAGCACAATGTTTGTATGATCCATTTTGAATATAGATATAGAAACTAAAGTTTTCTTATTTGCATTTTGTTTACGTCTATATAGGAAAACTATAGACAAGACAATTGTGAGACTCAAAATTGAAGCTGTTGGTGGTAGACAGAAGGGTGATGGACCACCTTCTGATTTCTGGTCTTGGCGAAAATATGGGCAGAAACCCATCAAAGGCTCCCCTTACCCACGGTATGTGCTACTTAACAAATTTGCACTATTTTGCATGTTTTCATACTATTAGTGATATGTAATTTGAATAATTTTTACGTATCGTGGCACATATTGTGATATTTGTGGCATTCTGCTTCTTCAGGGGCTATTACAGGTGCAGCACCTCAAAAGGTTGTTCAGCTAAGAAACAGGTAGAAAGATGTCCAACTGATGCTTCAATGCTCATAGTCACCTACACCTCCAATCACAATCATCCAGGCCCTGATCTTCTGCATCCCGGCGGGAAAGACCTGATCATGCCACTCCCAAAACTCCAATTAACTCCACCAATGCACGTCCCAAAAGAAGAAGGTGGCTTTGCTGAGGTTAATGTACAAGAAGACATTGGTGTCCCAAATTCGAGTGACGGTGACTCTTTAATGGCAAAGAAGGCTCAAGACCATTTGAGCCTTACATTTGACGCAGCATCTCTCTCCTTCCCTGATATCACGACGAGTTACTCTACACACAAATCAGAAGAAAATGATTTCTTTGACGAACTAGAAGAGTTGCCCATTTCATCATCTTTTACTGGCTTGATGAGAAACATCCTGTTTGAAGAGAGATTCTCACTCTCTTCTTTTTGACATTGGCACCCATGTGTCCATAGTGCTGTTTTTTTCTGCAACTTCCATGTCCATAGAGCTCTTACATCCTTTTGAAGGATTTCTTATTATACATGATATAGAAGGAAAGACCTTGAGAAGGAAATGCGAAGATGCTCTTAGATGTCGAGTTCAAAATTCTTATAAACATATTAATCTGTCCAACGGAAAAGAAAGCGAAAAAAGGGTAATGGAAGAGCTCACAGAAGGTAGAAAGTGGTGGAAGTAAAGTTTCGGGGAGGTTGTTGTGTACATAAAAAGATGCCCCAAGTTTCGTGAAGTGGGAAAACTGTCTTAAACCCAGCTTTGCTTTCTAGTGGAATTTGAGGCTATACTTTTATAACTTAGGAGGAGGAGGTCATGGTTTAGCGAAAAACAAAAGGAGAGGTCATGGATTTCATTTCACAAACACAGCGGCCATAAGCCAGACATTGGCGGTTAGTCATTGTCCAGAATCTCATATGCTTTTCAGTTGCATGACTAGAGCATGTCAATCTTCCAACTAAATCATGCTTAGCATAACCAGGGTAACATCTGCCCACGCCCTCTTCTAATAGGAACATAATACCAATTTTTTCATGTCCTTTCACTGCTACCAATGGAAATCAAATTCCAATGTCACAAGTGACAAAGCACATATGTCTGTCTCATAGTTACTCCTAAAACTAATAGTTACACCTAAAACCAATTTTTTCATGTCCTTTCACTGCTACCAATGGAAATCAAATTCCAATGTCACAAGTAACAAAGCACATGTCTGTCTCATA